>WNGS01166775.1:20886-34252 GCA_020271785.1 Procambarus virginalis
AAAAGACACATCGAACACTTTATGTAGGGCATACGTAAATCTGTGTATTATGTATTTACGTATGTAGCTTAGCCTAGGATTTTAAAAGCACTACAATCACCTTCTGGGTTGATTGTTCAATAGTCCCTGAAACTATGTTTAACACATCTCTAACCTGTCCATGAAGGACAGAAGAAAATGTATATATGCTGGGTTAGTATTGTAAATGTGTGGCCACGTCTGTGGTTAGAAATAAATAATAATAATAAAACTTTTTGCATATTGGGACTACATTAGTTGTCTTCCATATTCCTGGTAGGTTTCCCGTCTCCAGGGACCTACTATACACTTGGTGAGTGGCAAGCAAAGTGCTTCTGCACACTCTTTCAATACCACATGGTGAGATCCTGTCCGGCCCAAAAGTTTTTCTCAAGTCCAGCTACCACATGTGACTATGAGTTCACACTCGCTTATCTTCACCCCTTTCCCTGCCCATGGTAGTGCAGCGGTAACACTCTCGACCCGAACCACGATGAGATTCGTTTTGGTTCGAGTTATGGCCAGAGAGGATTGTCTGGCCGTCAATCCTTAACTGTACGCCTCTGTTCATCTGCCGTTACTGTGTACCTGGTTACTAACCCATGGTGGGTTGTGTTCCAGGGAAAGTAGTAGGCAAGGCTTACCGCGAGCTGCGCCGAGGGAACACTCTCGCCTGGTAGCAGGAGTCCGTCGTCTCTCCCTCTGCTCTCACTGTGTAGAAAAAGTGAGAGAGACAGGAGACCAAGGAGGTATAGGAGGAGAGTAGGACAGGAAGTAGACAGGGGGAGAGGAGAGCGAGAGAGTTCTCGCGTTCAACAGTTGAATTAAATAAAACAAAACACATCAATAAACAGATATAGATGACTTAATTTGACTTCAGCTAAACTGGAGATTCCCAAAGCAGCAGGAAATAATTGATCATAAAGTGAGGAAGAGCCTCTGGTGGCTGACCAGCTCCCGCGTCGCCACTAGTCAACCTCGCCGCCGCCGCGCACAGATGGCAGCACCTTACACGTAAACACGCCAATCTACGACGCACGTGGTCATTAATCCTTAATGATTGTTGCCGTCGATGGTGGCTAGTTTATTGTGCACAACATACTCATCCTGTAAGCGGTAGTGCAAAACAGATTATTGAGTAAAAAAGGTCTTTATCAGACCTCAACAGAGATTATTCCTAACAATTTCACCTGTCCTTCACACTATAATTTTAAGTCAGCAAGTTATACCATATAGTGATGTGTTGTCTACTGCCCAGTCTTGTAAAGCCACCAGCTACACGTGCTGCAAGCTTTACAACAATGTCAACTTCAAGTCTCTGTAAGATTATTGATGTGTGTATTTGTGGTGGGTGATTAAATATGAGTGTATGTGTATATATAATATATATAATATATATATATATATCTATATATATATACATATATATATACTATATATTATATATAATATATATATATATATATATATATATATATATATATATATATATAGACATTATGTATGAGAATGTGTACATGTATATATAACATTAATAATTTTGTAACTAGCGTCAAAATTTTTATTTGCTTAGCTAAACGAACTAGAGGGTTCAGTTCCTGAACCGATTATGTGCCTCTGTAACCCTTTACACCACCGCCCACGGGATGGGTATGGGGTGCATAATAAAGAAAGAAATTGAATTGAATTGAATCTGTACTAACATAAACCCAATATACCTTCTTGTATATAAATAAATAAATAAGTTACAGAGAATGTTCTATTTTAAGAGCTACATATTTACAGTAAGTCATCATACATTAATGGTAGGTCTTATCGCTAATACATAATAGTTTGACCAATGGGGACATTACAAAGTCATAGGGGAGCTTCTGTTTATTATTAGTCCTCACAATACACTACTTGTTTCTGAATCTCATATGTCGTTCATCTACTGGAAGCGAAATGTGGATACAGTGCAAGGATTTCAGGTAATTTATCCATGGTAATAAGATAGGTTGCCATATTATACAGAGTGAGCTTAGACCTATCTCTAAAAGGCTCAATTTTACTACAATCCAAGATATAGTGTTCGAGTGTGTCCCTGTCTTTGTCCACACACTTTACACTTTACTTCATCTAGATCCCTATACAAGCCGAACTGCCAGAGATACTTGTAGCCAAGTCATACGTCATGTGTACAGTCTTATACGAGCTGTGACAACATCTGTTAGTCTACTGACTTTGTTACTCGCCCCATACACATGTTTTACTTCACACATTACTTCACTATGATGACGCGTGCCTCAAGCACCAACATAACGGCCGTGTTGCGTCTCCCAACATGCCGCTCTCGTCGTCCTCGGAAGGTGGAAACCTTTACCCAAAAGACATAAACATTATGGATCACCTTATCATTTAACACAGTCGGGGGCATGAAGCTTCTCAGACGTAGCGAGGCCCCTCCCTAGGCCAAGTACCCATCACCTTCCTCGGGTGTCTCGGAGAGGCTGCAGGAGCCGTGTGAGGCCACATGAACTCCCGGTTGCAATTCATTTACCGTGTCGTGGCACAGTCTATTAAGGCGCGACTGGGATCCTCTCGGACGTGGGTTCGAACCCGCATTAAGGCCCTTGTGGATTTGTTCATCTTCCTCGGGATTCGCCCCACAATTATTGCCTAACTCATGGGTACCTATTTATTGCTAGGTGAAAGGGACGTGCCCAACCGCCTCTGTCCTACCGTACGTCTAACCCGTGATACGCGGTTGTGAGCGGAGGAAGTAGACTACTCAGCTACAGGACCTCAAGGAGCATCATCCCTGGAAAGTAACTGCATGAAAGTTAAGGGAAGGAAATTTACCTTTAACACTGGCCAGGATTTGGTTGGTAACACAGAGTTGAAACACAGGAATAAATTGTCCCATAAAGTATGGTAATGAACATGAGATCTCTTGACTGCTTCAAGCGTACATTACATATATGGATGAAGGAGTTCGGGTGGATATATATAGGACCTGTTTCGTATAGGGCAATAGGAACTGCTTTTTATTGGTCAATAGGAGTTGCATTGTATTGGCCAATAGAAGCTGGTGTGTATTGAGTCAAGAGAAGCCTTCTCCTATTGGCCAATATAAGCTATCTTGTGGGCCAATAGGAGATGCCTCGTTAGTTGAGTTCATTTATTATGCACCCCATACCCATCTTGTGGGCGGTAGTGGAAAGGGTTACAGAGGCACATAATGGGCTCAGGGACTGAACCCCACAATTCATTTAGCTAAGCAAGTTACAATCTTGATGAGCTAGTTACAAAATTCAATATAAGTCGTCACATCAACAATGGGTTCGAGATCGACCTCAAGTACAGGTTCTAAATTAAGCAACTGACATATGTGGAGAGCTAGTGTCACAATTGATATGTTTGTCCTGCACACCGCCCCCCATCCAGTGGGCAGCGGTGGATAGGTTACAATCACTCAGTTACTACCTACAGTTAGCAAACTGGGGATATTTGGCTAAAATTTCTGGTAGCAGATCATTTTGAATGAAATATTTACACATGCTGGAACATTGGTTATAGAATTGTCTCTAAATTCACGTATCTTTCGCACTCCATCACATAGTGACGGAGGGTGTGCGAATAATTTTGTTGACACAGTTTACATTTGGTCAGGTCTACATCGGCAGATAATGAGAATTCCCAGAGATACTTGTAACCGAGTCTAAGCCGAGCAGTAGTAACATCTAGAAGTCTGCTGATTTTATTGGATGATCCATAGATGTGTGGCTCCTCTTGCATGATAGTATGATGATACATGGAATTACTGGTGTCAATTTCACTTTGCCTCAGATCTACAAGATCTTGTTGTAGATGCCTCGTATTGCCCAATTGAAGCTACTTAGTATGGGCCAATAGAAGCTGCCTCCTATAGGCCAATAGAAGCTGCCTGCTACGGACCAATAGAAGCTGCCTCCTATGGACCAATAGGAGCTGCTTTGTATGGAAAAAATACACTTTGTGCAGTTTCCTGAGTTGTTAAGTTGATGGGTATATAGAGAGTGGTGTGAGAGGCGGTGTGGGTGTCCATACACTAGTCATTAGCCTTAATAACTTAACACTGGAGGTGTGGTAAAACAGCGCGCGCTGGTTACCACACACTTTGGGTTTACTTTAGTAAACCATACGTCCGTACTTGAGTTTACCGGAAATGAGTAACCTTGCAGTGAACCTGAGCACCGTGGAGTACTCAAGCGACCAGGGGAATACCATCACCTTGGTTTACAAATAGGTGGAAGTTTTCAGTCTAATAATGTACATTAAAGGTGTGCGGGTGTAGTGCAGGCGAGGCCGACTACAGCGGCGTGTGTGGGGGAATACAGTAGGTGTTGTAGTTGGTCAAGTACTGGGAGGTGCAGCGGTGAGTGTTGTTGTGGCATTAGTTGTGTGTTGTCATGTGTTGTTGTTGTTGTTCAGCCCGGCCACTGTTTTGGGGCCTGCCCCCCCCCCTCTCTCTCTCTCTCTCTCTCTACACCCTGCTGTAGGACTTTATACACCCTGCTGTAGGACTTTATACACCCTGCTGTAGGACTTTATACACCCTGCTGTAGGATTTTCTACACCCTGCTGTAGGACTTTATACACCCTGCTGTAGGACTTTATACACCCTGCTGTAGGACTTTATACACCCTGCTGTAGGACTTTATACACCCTGCTGTAGGACTTTATACACCCTGCTGTAGGACTTTATACACCCTGATGTAGTATTTTATACACCCTGCTGTAGGACTTTATACACCCTGCTGTAGGACTTTATACACCCTGCTGTAGGACTTTATACACCCTGCTGTAGGACTTTATACCCTGCTGTAGTATTTTCTACACCCTGCTGTAGGACTTTATACACCCTGCTGTAGGACTTTATACACCCTGCTGTAGGACTTTATACACCCTGCTGTAGGACTTTATACACCCTGCTGTAGTATTTCTACACCCTGCTGTAGGACTTTATACACCCTGCTGTAGGACTTTATACACCCTGCTGTAGGACTTTATACACCCTGCTGTAGGACTTTATACACCCTGCTGTAGGACTTTCTACATCCTCTTTGAATTCTGGCAACCGCGACCAGCCTATGTTCATCCCGTACCCCACACCATTCCCTCTGCCAATTGGGGTAGACTAGTCATGTTAATATTCACCTATATATTGTGTTCATATCTGCACCACCAATAAATTTACTTTCTATGTTTATCAAGGAGTCTCTTAGGTCCCTGCGTCAGGGTGTTCCAGTCAGGGTGTTCCAGTTAGTGTGTTCCTGGGTGTTCCACTTAGTGTGTTCCAGGGTGTTCCAGTTAGTGTGTGTTCCTGGGTGTTCCCTTAGTGTGTTCCAGGGTGTTCCAGTCAGGGTGTTCCAATGAGGGTGTTCCGGGTGTTCCAGTCAGGGTGTCCTGGGTGTTCCTGGTTGTCCCTGGGTGTTCCTGGGTGTTCCTGGGTGTTCCTGGGTGTTCCGGGGTGTTCCTGGTTGTCCCTGGGTGTTCCTGGGTGTTCCTGGGTGTTCCTGGGTGTTCCTGGGTGTTCCTGGGTGTTCCTGGTTGTCCCTGGGTGTTCCTGGGTGTTCCTGGGTGTTCCAGTCGCCTCTGTAATCATTACTAATAATTACAAATAAACAAAACCTTACAATCAGAGAAATAAAGAATTCGCAAATTTTGTTAATAAAATTGACTTACTCAATAAAGTAGAATTAGACTTTGGAAATTAGTCCAACTTAGTCCAAATTAGTCCTAATGTACCTGCATTAGGTATTGCCTCACACACAACCATTCACGAAACCGGTACATCTTTCACAAATCACAGTAGCATTGTTTAAACTTATAAGGCGGTTTACGAGCTGAGAAACTCCATGAGCCAACAGTGTTTGTCGTAAACAACCTGGCAACACCTAGGAGCTCACAAACTACTTAAGCAATGTAAACAAGGGCCGTAGATTTGTGGAAAGGTTTACAGGTTTTGTTGTTGCATAAATGCTGGCTGAGTCCTCGCCTCATAGGGACGCGAGTTCGATCCCTTTACATATCTCAAATATTTTCTAATAGACACGTCCTCGTGCTGAACAAAGTAAAGTTGGGTTCATAAGAGAGGTGAGGGAAGACAAACGAGAAATATCTTTCCTAAAACTCTTATATTTATCTGTACAAAACTAAGGTAATTAAAGCTCCACCACTGCAACATATGTTGTGAAGTAACATAATGGTTTAAAACAACATGAGATATGTTGTGAAGTAACATAATGGTTTAAAACAACATGAGATATGTTGTGAAGTAACATAATGGTTTAAAACAACATGAGATATGTTGTGAAGTAACATAATGGTTTAAAACAACATAAGATATGTTGTGAAGTAACATAATGGTTTAAAACAACATAAGATATGTTGTGAAGTAACATAATGGTTTAAAACAACATGAGATATAACATTCAATACACGGACTAGATTATTATTAGTACAAAAAACAACTCATATAAATAGAGGTAAACTGCCCGCTCTTCTACAAGATCAATATAAATAGTGGTACACTTCCCTCCCTTCTACAAGATCAATATAAATAGAGGTACACTTCTCTCCCTCCTACAAGATCAATATAAATAGTGGTACACTTCCCTCCCTCCTACAAGATCAATATAAATAGTGGTACACTTCCCTCCCTTCTACAAGATCAATATAAATAGTGGTACACTTCCCTCCCTCCTACAAGATCAATATAAATAGTGGTACACTTCCCTCCCTCCTACAAGATCAATATAAATAGTGGTACACTTCCCTCCCTTCTACAAGATCAATATAAATAGTGGTACACTTCCCTCCCTTCTACAAGATCAATATAAATAGAGGTACACTTCTCTCCCTCCTACAAGATCAATATAAATAGTGGTACACTTCCCTCCCTCCTACAAGATCAATATAAATAGTGGTACACTTCCCTCCCTCCTACAAGATCAATATAAATAGTGGTACACTTCCCTCCCTCCTACAAGATCAATATAATAGTGGTACACTTCCCTCCCTCCTACAAGATCAATATAAATAGTGGTACACTTCCCTCCCTCCTACAAGATCAATATAAATAGTGGTACACTTCCCTCCCTCCTACAAGATCAATATAAATAGTGGTACACTTCCCTCCCTCCTACAAGATCAATATAAATAGGGTAAAGAGCCGTCTCTAACAAATCAATATAATTGGGGTAAACATCCTACTCACTCTCACAAGATCAGTATAAATAGAGGTAATCAGTTCTCATTTCCCCTTCAAGATCAATATAAATATGGGTACACAGCCCGCGCCCTAAGATACAAACATAGGTACACAGCCTCCATCTTAAAACATATACATATAATACAAAGTGGAAGTTATACACATTTCCAGAGAAATAATGAAATCTTCAAGAGAGAGGACACACTGTGAACACACAGGCGGCGAGAGCACTAGGGAACACTGGCGTCTCGTCCCTGAGTGCAGCAGGAACACTCCACAACGAAACAAACACAGAGGTAGTTGTGTATTACACTAACTTGTCATATTCAGAATCCAATTTGGGGACACCAACAACCCCAGGATTCACCAAGCGTTTATGCAGCCCCGTACGAAACCTGTTCATCTTTCCTCAATGATGGGGGGGGGGGGGGTTTGTTTACATAAATTAAAGAGTTTATGAGCTTCGAAGCACTATACGAGGTTGTTCATAACAAAGCTTCCGTGGGTTGTGAAGCTTCCAGCTTAACATTTGTAAACAAAGCTGCCATGATTGTTGAATGATATACAGGTTTCGTAAGGGCACTGGTAAACGCATGGTGAATCCTGGCTTGGCCAGCGGATAGTTTCAGTTGTTTGGGTTATAATAAAGGTGGATATGGGCAGCAGCTGGTGTCGCCATATTAGAGTGAGAATACTGACTCAAGTTTAGAGTTATAAATACTAAAGCCTTCACCATACACTTGATATATTTAAATAATTATACTAATCTGACTAGGATATTTTATATGTAAACTTTATAAATAAAATAATAAAGCCAGTTATCTCACTATTTCCTTCAGGGTATTGACTGACGTCTACAACCCATCCTCTTGACCACCTTGACCACCTTGACCATCTTGACAACCTTGTAACTGTCTGGACACTTGGCCGGGGCGTCACGTCATGGACAACTGAACACATAATTTGGTCCTGTTCATTTGATAAGAGTCCGGACAAAATAAAGCTAAAAAACACAGTAAAATATTGCTAGGCCTATTATAGTACACATATGTACTATGTTAGCCCTCAGATGGCGTGCATTAGGCCTAAGATGAGCGAGTTAGGTTAGCTTTTATTAGTAACAAAAATAAAAATAAAAATTCGGCTTGTTTAAATTCAGTAATTAGAAAAGTCTGCTTTCTACTGGACCACCACGAGTGACCACCTCGCTACTACGACCACCACGTAGACACGTGCACGAGTGACCACCTCGCTACTACGACCACCACGTAGACACGTGCACGAGTGACCACCTCACTACTACGACCACCACGTAGACACGTGCACGAGTGACCACCTCGCTACTACGACCACCACGTAGACACGTGCACGAGTGACCACCTCGCTACTACGACCACCTTCACCTCAGGGGATGGGCTGGAATTCTACATTATAAACATTATTATTTCTTGTTAATAACTCAGTGACTAGTGATAATAACGTCATTATTATTGAAGCTAAATATATAAATGTCAAATTTAAGTCACCAAAATTGTAGTTTTTAATAAACTGATCAGCAAATTTAGTTAATATATATATATATATATATATATATATATATATATATATATATATATATATATATATATATATATATATATATATATATATATATATATATATATATATATATATGTGTATATATATATATATATATATATTATATATATATATATATATATATATATATATATATATATATATTTCACATACATGTAAATAATATACATATATACTATTTATTTACATATAAAGGAATTTTAAGGCAGGTGAGGTTTTATTAAATTTTCGTATTTAATAAAACTAGGTTCGAATTTTCGTAAAAAAAAAGAATTACTAAAGAAATACACGTTTTTAGGTCTTTGGATGTCAAGATGCTGCGTCGTATACTTAAGGCTACACTAGTGGTGCCGGGGACTCCTGCCTTGGCGCCAGTGACAACCGTCCCCATTGTTTGGTCTCTAAACTCTCCACGCTGGAGCCTCCAGCATCACACGAGGGCCCCAGAGCCAGAGCACCTGGAGCCTCCAGGATCACACGAGGGCCCCAGAGCCAGAGCACCTGGAGCCTCCAGCATCACACGAGGGCCCAGAGCCAGAGCACCTGGAGCCTCCAGCATCACACGAGGGCCCAGAGCCAGAGCACCTGGAGCCTCCAGGATCACACGAGGGCCCCAGAGCCAGAGCACCTGGAGCCTCCAGCATCACACGAGGGCCCAGAGCCAGAGCACCTGGAGCCTCCAGGATCACACGAGGGCCCCAGAGCCAGAGCACCTGGAGCCTCCAGCATCACAAGAGGGCCCAGAGCCAGAAGTTCTGGGTGTCCAAGGAACAAATGAGGAGTCCGCGAAATTGGAGGAAGATTTTGCCAGGAGGTGAGTGGAGGAAGCCACCACGGCCAGGTGTGGTGGAGGCCTTCCGTGCTTGTGGAGAAGAGTCCTTCCCTTGCGGGAACTCCCACCTCATGCTCGGATCTGGAGAAGGACCTTCTTGTGTGGAGGCTGGTGGAGGTGGTCCTTAAGGGTGGAGGCTGACCTCTTCTTAGACTGCGAAGTGTGGTCCGGGTCCCTCGAACTGCTCTTTGAGGATCTGCGCGGCCTGACGTACTCTGCAAGGAGAGAAGATGTTAAATATCGCCACAGAAGAGTTTAAAAAACAATTTATTTGACTCGAATAAAGTCATATTGCTTCGCCTTTTTCCTTGTGTTGTGGGATGTATCGATCACTAAACAAAACTTTCTTTATGACTTTAGGTCTCGTAATGGATTTATAATTGATATTTAGAACGTTTTGAACGTCCTGCAACACAGACGGTTCTGAACAGTCATCTTGGCCTGATGCCTTCTGTTGATAATTAGTCCCTTGTCCAGCCATAGCATTGAACCATAGGATACTCACCTAATCTGAGCTGCATCATTTATTCATAATTAAATTTGAGTTATTCCTGACCACCTGGATTGTGTCATATCCACTTGTGGGTCCATGGCTGAGTTGGGGTGTGAGTTGGCCACTTAGTATGACAACCCTTCAATACTCTCATACTGAAGATCTTTCTAATATCCTAATGGCTCATTGGTTGTTTCAGATCCTCATGAGTCGTATTGTCCTGACCACTAGCAAATCTTGCCCTGACCCCCTAGGTAATCATGCCTCGACCACCTCATGAGACCAGGAGGCATGGTAGGATGTGCAGAATACCTCCGTTGAAGAGCAGAGGTGCAACAGGTACTCTGAGAGAGAACTATCAACATCAGAGGCCCGAGACTGTTCAACACGCTTCCACTACACATAAGGGGCATAACTGGCCGACCCCTCACAGTGTTCAAGAGAGAATTCGATAAACACCTCCAAAGAATACCTGATCAACCAGGCTGTGACTCATACATCAGGCTGCGAGCCGTCGCGTCCAACAGCCTGGTTGATCAGTCCAGCAACCAGGAGGCCTGGTCCTCACCAGGCCGCAGGGTCCTTGATCCCCGAGATCATCTCAAGGTAACCTTAAGGTGACCCCCCCCTTAGCCAATCTTGCCCTGACCCCCCTCCCAATCATGCCTCTACCCCCCTCCCAATCATGCCTCCACCCCCTCCCAATCATGCCTCGACCCCCTCCCAATCATGCCTCGACCCCCTCCCAATCATGCCTCCACCCCCTCCCAATCATGCCTCCACCCCCTCCCAATCATGCCTCGACCCCCTCCCAATCATGCCTCGACCCCCTCCCAATCATGCCTCCACCCCCTCCCAATCATGCCTCGACCCCCTCCCAATCATGCCTCCACCCCCTCCCAATCATGCCTCGACCCCCTCCCAATCATGCCTCCACCCCCTCCCAATCATGCCTCGACCCCCTCCCAATCATGCCTCCACCCCCTCCCAATCATGCCTCCACCCCCTTCCAATCATGCCTCCACCCCCTCCCAATCATGCCTCCACCCCCTCCCAATCATGCCTCCACCCCCTAGCCAATCATGCCTTGACCCCCTCCCAATCATGCCTCCACCCCCTCCCAATCATGCCTCCACCCCCTAGTCAATCATGCCTCGACCGCCTCCCAATCATGCCTCCACCCCCTCCCAATCATGCCTCCACCCCCTAGCCAATCATGCCTCGACCCCTCCCAATCATGCCTCCACCCCCTCCCAATCATGCCCTGACCTCCCTAACCAATCATGCCCTGACCCCCCTAACCAATCATGCCCTGACCCCCCTAACCAATCATGCCCTGACCCCCCTAACTAATCATGCCCTGACCCCCCTAACCAATCATGCCCTGACCCCCCTAACCAATCATGCCCTGACCCCCTAACCAATCATGCCCTGACCCCCCTAACCAATCATGCCCTGACCCCCCCTAACCAATCTGCCCTGACCCCCCTAACCAGATCTGCCCCTGACCCCCTAACCAATCATGCCCTGACCCCCCCTACCAATCTTGCCCTGACCCCCCTAACCAATCATGCCCTGACCCCCCTAACCAATCATGCTCTGACCCCCCTAACCAATCTTGCCCTGACCCCCCTAACCAATCTTGCCCTGACCCCCTAACCAATCATGCCTGACCCCCCTAACCAATCATGCCCTGACCCCCCTAACAATCTTGCCCTGACCCCCCTAACCAATCATGCCCTGACCCCCTAACCAATCATGCCCTGACCCCCCTAACCAATCTTGCCTGACCCCCCTAGAAAATCATGCCTGACCCCCCTAACCAATCATGCCCTGACCCCCCTAACCAATCTTGCCCTGACCCCCCTAACCAATCATGCCCTGACCCCCCTAACCAATCATGCCCTGACCCCCCTAACCAATCATGCCCTGACCCCCTAACCAATCATGCCCTGACCCCCTAACCAATCATGCCCCTGACCCCCCTAAACAATCATGCCCTGACCCCCCTAGCCAATCATGCCCTGACCCCCTAACCAATCATGCTCTGACCCCCCTAGCCAATCATGCCCCTGAACCCCCTAGCCAATCATGCCCCTGACCCCCCTAGCCAATCTTGCCCTGACCCCCCTAACCAATCATGCCCCTGACCCCCCTAGCCAATCATGCCCTGACCCCCCTAGCCAATCATGCCCTGACCCCCTAGCCAATCATGCCCCTGACCCCCCTAGCCAATCATGCCCTGACCCCCTAGCCAATCATGCCCTGACCCCCCTAGCCAATCATGCCCTGACCCCCCTAACCAATCATGCCCCTGACCCCCCTAGCCAATCATGCCCCTGACCCCCCTAGCCAATCATGCCCTGACCCCCCTAACCAATCATGCCCCTGACCCCCTAGCCAATCATGCCCTGACCCCCCTAGCCAATCATGCCCTGACCCCCCTAACCAATCATGCCCTGACCCCCCTAACCAATCATGCCCCTGACCCCCCTAGCCAATCATGCCCTGACCCCCCTAACCAATCTTGCCCTGACCCCCCTAACCAATCATGCCCCTGACCCCCCTAGCCAATCATGCCCTGACCCCCCTAGCCAATCATGCCCTGACCCCCCTAGCCAATCATGCCCTGACCCCCCTAGCCAATCATGCCTGACCCCCTAGCCAATCATGCCCTGACCCCCCTAACCAATCATGCCCTGACCCCCCTAGCCAATCATGCCCCTGACACCCCCTAGCCAATCATGCCCTGACCCCCCTAGCCAATCATGCCCCTGACCCCCCTAGCCAATCATGCCCTGACCCCCTAACCAATCATGCCCTGACCCCCCTAACCAATCATGCCCCTGACCCCCCTAGCCAATCATGCCCTGACCCCCCTAACCAATCATGCCCTGACCCCCCTAGCCAATCATGCCCCTGACCCCCCTAGCCAATTATGCCCTGACCCCCTAGCAATCATGCCCTGACCCCCTAGCCAATCATGCCCTGACCCCCCTAACCAATCATGCCCTGACCCCCCTAACCAATCATGCCCTGACCCCCTAGCCAATCATGCCCTGACCCCCCTAACCAATCATGCCCTGACCCCCTAAACCAATCATGCCCCTGACCCCCCCTAGCAATCTGCCCTGACCCCCCTAGCCAATCAGCCCCTGACCCCCCCTAGCCAATCATGCCCTGACCCCCC
>WNGS01166775.1:42406-53682 GCA_020271785.1 Procambarus virginalis
AAAAAGAAGCAGAGGTGCTGTGTGGTGTGAGAACTCAGAAATGGGTGATGTCACAATGGAGTCCATAGTGGTTTGTACCTGGAAGAGTCGTCTGAGACCAAGTTCATTACCATAGAAACCATATTCACCCTCAAACCCCTGGATCTAGAGATGTGTGATGGTCTGAACACACATTACGGTTCCACTAATTGTCTACATATAAACTGGCATATTAACCTTTGTTTTAAAGAGATTATTTTTAAAGTTCTAACTTTTTTGTAATATAAATAGTTGGTTTAAAATTTATAAAAATTGAATTCACGGGTACACTCAAATAGTTTTCGAATTCCATATTTCACATTACCGTCAATAATACATCAAATTAATATAACCAAACGTAATGAAACCTAACCTAACTTAGCCTATCCAAATGTCAACCACAAGTAAACTGAACCTAATCCTGGATATAGAGTAGATAATAACACTAATACACACAGACATTATATTAACGTGATATACATCAGTAAGAAAATCCGCCGTGCTGTGAGGCGACGCGAACCCACGACCAAGACATTGCCCGCCACGTACGCTACCACTGTACCACTGCTGACGTACGTCAAGTCCAGGATTATGTCAAATCAGTTGTGGTGGTACAGCGGTACAGTGGTGCAGTATGTGGCTGGTAATGTCTTGGTCGAGGGTTCGCGTCGCCTCACAGCACCAGCGGATTTTCTCATTAATAACGCTTATTATGTGGTTGTTGCCAGTCCCGTCCCTTGAGCAGGTCACCTCCAGGAGGACAGGTCGACTTGGACCCATCATGTTACTGATACATGTAGACGATCTCCCAAAGAGTATAGACTCCTTCCTCTCAATGTTGGCTGATGATGCCAAAATTATGAGAATTATTTAGAGAGAGGAGAACAGCGTGGGGTTATGAGATGACCTGAAAAAACTGAAGGAATGGTCCAGCAAATGGCTATTAGAGTTTAACTCAAGCAAGTGTTAAGAGAGGGTCAAAAGTGTGAAGTGAGGGACAAATACAATATACCATTTGGAAGATGAAATCCTCCAAGAATCAAGAAGAAAGAAAGATCTGAGGGTTGATATCATGCTGGACCCGACTCCTGGAGCATCACTATAAGGATATCATCAGCGGCATATGACAGGTTGGCCCTCATAACAACTGCCTTAAGAAACCTGTGTAACGGAACCTTGTATACCATTTATGTCAGACCAATTCGGGAGTATGCAGCTCCAGCCTGGAGTTCGATTCTCGTCAAGTACAAGACTAAACTGGAGACAGTTCACAGGTATGTTACCTCTGTTACTTCATAACGACTTACAAGAATCTGAGAGGAATTAATAGGGTGTATAGAGACCCCATATGGAACACAAGGGGGCACACGCCCACCAGGGGACACACGGGGACACCGAGTGCCCTGGTGAGCTACACTCATGTTAGAAAGAGCTTGTTTAGTGTCAGAGTAGTTAACAAACGGTAAGCATTAAGAAGTGATGTGCTGAAGGCAGACTCCATACACAGTCTCCACCCTACTGTGTATGGAGTCAATACCTCCCCCACCTCACCTTCCCCACCCAACCTACCTCTCCCACCCACTTCACCTCCCCCACCAGCCTCACCTCCCCCACCCACTTCACCTCCCCTCCACCCACCTGACTTCCCCGCACACTTCACCCCCCCACCCCCCAACCCACCTTACGGTGCCTCCGTGACCACAAAGACAGGGCGCGCGTGTTGGGTGACAGTGGGGGGTGAAGAGGGTGACTAATGTCACCTTACTGTCGGTGTCTCTCTTTGTCTGGGACTGATGAGGGGGGGAGAGGCGCCCCTGGGGCTCGTGTCTGGGGGTCCCGGGTTCAGGGAAGGGGGCCCAGGGGTCTCTTTGTGACGTGGAAGACAACTAGGGAGTCTTCTTGAAGTTATCTTGAGATGATTTCGGGGCTATAGTGTCCCCGCGGCCCGGTCCTCGACCAGGCCTCCACCCCCCAGGAAGCAGCCCGTGACAGCTGACTAACACCCAGGTACCTATTTTACTGCTAGGTAACAGGGGCATAGGGTGAAAGAAACTCTGCCCATTGTTTCTCGCCGGCGCCTGGGATCGAACCCAGGAACACAGGATCACAAGTCCAGCGTGCTGTCCGCTCGGCCGACCGGCTCCCGACCGGGAAAACAAGACTTTTGCTCGTAAAGAGGGAGATGATTACCAACTTGGACTGCCTTTGAGCAGCCTGAGGGCAGCAATATCCCAGGAACATCAACTAAATTTTGGAGACTTGAGGCAAAGTGAAATTCACACCAGTTACTCCATGTATCATCATTCTATTATGCAGGAAGTACCGCACGTCTATGGGTCATCCAATAATGTTAGCAGACTTCTAGATGTTACCACTGCTAGGCTTAGGCTCGCCTACAAGTACCTCTGGGAGTTTGTAACATCTGCTGATGTAGACTTCACTAAATGTAAACTCTGTCAGCAGAACTATTCGCATACTTTGCGTCATTATATAATGGAATGTGAAAAAATCGCAGAATTTAGAGATAACACCATCAATAGTGTCCAAGAAATGTGTAAGTACTTCATTCATAATGATGTGCTGCCCGAAATCTTAGCGATGTATCCAAAATTTGCTTACTTTCGGTAATGCATGCACATGACTGTAAAGCTGCCGCCCAGTTGGGTGGGTGTGGAGCACATGACTGTAAAGCTGCCGCCCAGTTGGGTGGGTGTGGAGCACATGACTGTAAAGTTGCCGCCCAGTTGGGTGGGTGTTGAGTACATGACTGTAAAGCTGCCGCCCAGTTGGGTAGGTGTGGAGCACAGGACTGTAAAGCTGCCGCCCAGTTGGGTGGGTGTGGAGCACATGACTGTAAAGCTGCCGCCCAGTTGGGTGGGTGTGGAGCAAGACTAGTAACTGTTACATCATAGATGTAAAGTGCCTTGTATAGTGACTGCTGTGAGTCTCTTGTTGAATCACTTGTGACACAAATGCAAATGATTATTGATGTGTGTATTTGTGTGGGTGATTAAATATGTATGAGTACGTATATATGTATACGAATGTATATGTAAAACTGTTGTGAGCCTCTTGTTGAATCACTTGTGACAAAAGATTATTGTTGTGTGAACCTGTGTGGGTGATTAAATATATATGTGTATGTATACAGTATATGTATAAGTATGTACATGTACATGTATGCATGAGTATGTGTACATGTACATATAACATTAATAATTTTGTAACTAGCACCAAAAGATTGTTATTTGCTTAGCTAAACGAACTAGAGGGTTCAGTTCCTAAACCGATTATGTGCCTCTGTAACCCTTTACACCACCGCCCACGGGATGGGTATGGGGTGCATAATAAAGAAAGAAATTGAATAGGGGAAAAGGTGAATAACATAATTGGGGTTCTTAACTGTGTATACAGCTTTAGCTCCTGGGACCCCAACTGTCGCCTGTTTTATAGATTTCCGACATATACGGATCGTGAGCGTCTTTTGGGTGTTCATGGTAAGTTGTTCTATTCTTATGTCACATGAGAATAGAACAACCTACCATGAACACCATGAATTGAATGAATTGCCTTGAAGCAATTCACATAAGAATAGAACAACCTACCATGAACACCCAAATCATGGAACTATTTACTCTAACCACCATGAGAGTAAGGACAAGAACAGAACATAACGATGCCAACACAGAAGACATTGCTCAACATAACAGGCCAATTACACCTGATTAATCTTTGAATGTAGACAGGAGCTGCCTCGTATGGGCCAATAGGCCTTCCGCAGTTACCTTTATTTTTATGTTCTTATGTGCTTCACCGGCATTTATTACTTATGTATCCCCCATGTTTCACCTTTATTGTCTCATCACCTGACCCAGTGCGGGTATAAATCAACCAGTTCTAAAAATTCTTTTCACTTGAGAATGAACCATGGAGGTTCGAAACGTTGTGCAAATTGTATAAATAAGTGTAATACATTCTACAGTAATTCACATTTTTCTTCACCTTGAAATTACGAAAATGAGTTTTGGAGAACTCCTATTTCAGCTAAGCCCTGATGCTAACAAAATAGTTAGAGGGATAGAAGCCCTAAACCTTAAGATAGTAAATACAGAATATGCGGTCATATTCAATGAGACATGTTTAAAAGAAAACCTGCTGCCAGTATACACCATATATATATATATATATATATATATATATATATATATATATATATATATATATATATATATATATATATATATATATATATATATATATATATATATATATGTGTGTGTGTGTGAGAAAGCTGCATGAACGCGCAAGCCATATATCACTTAGAACTCTTTGACCCGGCCAGGATTCGAACCCATGCCGTCCAGGAACACCCCTAAACGTACACAGTACCGTGACGGGGTTGGTCAGTCAGGGAGCTTAGTTAATAAGCGCCAAGATTGACCAATCCTTATAGACGATCATTGGTGCGGTGGTCACGGTACTGTGTACGTTTAGGGTGATCCTGGACGGCATGGGTTCGAATCCTGGCCGGGTCAAAGAGCTCTAAGTGATATATATATATATATATATATATATATATATATATATATATATATATATATATATATATATATATATATATGTCGTACCTAGTAGCCAGAACGCACTTCTCAGCCTACTATGCAAGGCCCGATTTGCCTAATAAGCCAAGTTTTCATGAATTAATATATTTTCTCAAATTTTTTTCTTATGAAATGATAAAGCTACCCATTTCATTATGTATGAGGTCAATTTTTATTTATTGGAGTTAAAATTAACGTAGTTATATGACCGAACCTAACCAACCCTACCTAACCTAACCTAACCTAACCTAACCTAACCTATCTTTATAGGTTAGGTTAGGTTAGGTATCCGAGAAAGTTAGGTTAGGTTAGGTTAGGTAGGTTAGGTAGTCGAAAAACAATTAATTCATGAAAACTTGGCTTATTAGGCAAATCGGGCCTTGCATAGTAGGCTGAGAAGTGCATTCTGGCTACTAGGTACGACATATATATATATATATATATATATATATATATATATATATATATATATATATATGTATGTATATATATTGTGACGGTAACGAGTTGGAAATGGTGGTCGGCAGTCTTCCAACTAGCAGGTGTCAGTGCTGGGCCACATAATAAATATTAAAAAAAAGAAAAGAAAAAAAAGAGAAAAAAAAGAATGACTGCGTGGTTGGTAATCTGTGGTAAGGTCAGAAACATAAAACACAATAATAAACAATGCAGTTTAACAACAATAAAAAAACAAATTGAAGTAAATGCAAAATCTTGGCTTAATGGTAAAAAATGTCAAGTGGAAAAATAAATAAACATGAAAATAGATCACGTTAATGGGGGGAGGAGAATTGACATACAAAGGTAAATAAAATATGAATGCTGGAATATATGCACTATCTATAAACCTCTATTTGACCACACAAGGTGAGTCACTTAGGTGTTCATAGAATGAGAGCACAAGATATTCTGGCTGGCAGAAACGCAAGGGACTCCAACAATAACTGGCGATGACTTGTGATTGGCGAGGAACCGGAGTGGCGTGTTGGTTGGCGGCCAATGAGAAAGCTGGATGGCCGCAAGTCGCTAGTTAGGCAGTTGAAGGGTTCGGCGCGTCGACCAGGTGTACAACAGGTGCTGGAGTGGGGGAGGAGGGAGTTGCTGGTGCGTGTGGCTGTCTTGATATATACGTTCAGCCACTACAAAACGTATCTTGTATATTGTTGAGGACGTGATGAAATACGAAAATAGCAGGCTAAATCTCTGATAAGAGATTATCGTCACATCGGTTAGGTAGGTTAGGCAGTCGAAAACAATTAATTCATGAAAACTTGGCTTATTAGGCAAATCGGGCCTTGCATAGTAGGCTGAGAAGTGCGTTCTGGCTACTAGGTACGACATATATATATATTTATATATATATATATATATATATATATATATATATATATATATATATATATATATATATATATATATATTATATATATGTATATATATATACACACACATATATATATATATATAATATATATATCTATAATATATAATCTATATATATAAATATATATATATATATATATATATATATAGATATATATATATTATATATATATATATATATATATATATATATATATACATATATATATATGTTATTAAATATGACCGAAAAAGTAAGATTAATAATTCTAACACGAATTTTCTCAATTTTCCTTATGTTTGTTTTTACTGATGACGGTAAATGAAAATCAATTCTCCAAAATTCATTCTTTATTTCTTAGTCTGACGCGACACTTGAGCGCGTTTCGTAAAACTTATTACATTTTCAAAGACTTTAGTTACACACACACAGAACAACTATAACTGAACAGAGTTTAAACAGCTTTTTTTTTATACCTGCATTTGGGTGAGGTGACATGTTACAATGGTTTGGGGTGAGGTGAGAACAAACACAGAACACGAAACAATGGGTATAAGCTAAAGGAAGAATAGATCTGTAACTGCAGAAGGCCTATTGGCCCGTATTTCTTGATGTTTCTATATTGGAGCGGAGTCTTGAAGTGGGTAGAATATAGTTGTGCGTTAATTGGCTGTTGATTGCTGGTGTTGACTTCTTGATGTGTAGTGCCTCGCAGATGTCAAGCCGCCTGTTGTCGCTGTATCTATCAATGATTTCTGTGTTGTTTGTTAAGATTTCTCTGGTGATGGTTTGGTTGTGGGAAGAGATTATATGTTCCTTGATAGAGCCCTGTTGCTTATGCATCGTTAATCGCCTGGAAAGAGATGTTGTTGTCTTGCCTATATATTGAGTTCTTTGGGGCTTACAGTCCCCAAGTGGGCATTTGAAGGCATAGACGACATTGGTCTCTTTCAAAGCGTTCTGCTTTGTGTCTGGAGAGTTTCTCATGAGTAGGTTGGCAGTTTTCTTGGTTTTATAGTAAATCGTCAATTGTATCTTCTGATTTTTGTCTGTAGGGATAACGTTTCTATTAACAATATCTTTCAGGACCCTTTCCTCCGTTTTATGAGCTGTGGAGAAGAAGTTCCTGTAAAATAGTCTAATAGGGGGTATAGGTGTTGTGTTAGTTGTATCTTCAGAGGTTGCATGGCGTTTCACTTTCCTTCTTATGATGTCTTATGAGACATCACATCACTCATCTTATGAGACATTATGAGACAAACAGGATTTTCCTGTTTGTCCAAGGTACACAGACTCACAATCATTGTAGGGAATCGAAAACACACAACCTGCTGTACCAGGGGAGTTTTTTATTAAATTAGACTTGATCGTATTATTAGTGAACACCAAATTGATATTAAGGGTCTTAAAAACTGGGAAAAGTTTCTCAAATCCCATCGCATAAGGTACCACCAAGGAGTTTCTATTTTCTGGTTTCCAAATCTTCTCAATGTTAGTACTGGTATGTACAAACTTGACGATAATCTCTTCCCAGAGATTGAGCCTGCTATATCTTCCCATAGTCACATTCTCAACAATATGCAAGATACGTTTTATAGTGGCTTAACGTATATATCAAGACAGCCACACGCACCTGCAACTCCCTCCTTCCCCCCACTTCTGCACACCTGGTCGACCCGCAACTGCTGCTCCCAGCCAAACTACCGACTTGCGGCCGTCCTGCATTTTGATTGGCTGTTCACCAACACACCACTCCAGCTCCACGCCAATCACATTCCTCGCCAGTCAATGTTGGACTCCCTTGCAGCCCTACCAGCCAGAATATATCTTGTGCTCGTGCTGTGAACACCTACTTGACCCACCTTGTGTGATCAAATAGAGGTTTATAGCTAGCGCATATATTCCCAGCACTAATATTATTATACTTGTTAATTCATATCACTTCTCCTCCCTTTAACGTAATTCAGTTTTATGTTCAGTTATTTTTCCACTTGTTGTTCTGCTCCATTAAGCCAAGATTTTGCCTTTATTTCAATTTGTTTCTTAGTGTTATTAAAGAGCATTGTTTATTATTGTGTTTTATGTCTCTTCCATTACCTTACCACAGATTATCCAACACGCAGTCATTCTTTTTTTTTTTTTTTTTACTTTTGTTTTTTTATATGTGGCCTGGCCTTAACATCTGCCAGTGGAAGACTGCCGACCACCATACTCCACTACTTTACCGTCACATATAATTGGGGGCCTGTCCACGGAGCTTCACTCAGGTATTGGTAATTGTGGTAAGCGTACTTGGCTTTCATTTCCCTTGCTTTCATTATTTACATTAATCATTTTATTTATTTATATGGTGCTGTGTATATTGTGCATTACGGGAGTAGCATATGGTGAGTGTGAGACAACTTTGGATTACGTGGTGACTGTAGGCCGCAGTCATACTCTTAATTGGTCGTCTCCCCCTTCCGTGTTATTATCCGTGTTTAACATCTTTTGTCCCCAGATATTTCTCACATTTTTGACAGATTATCACATAGGTACCCTGGTACTGTGGTCTGTCTCCGGGTCAATAGCACCTAAATTCTGCAATCCGACTCTAGGAGAAAAAGAGGGCTATAGATCCTCTAGCACGAACTATTATTGGCGAGTTGGGACCTCGCCGATAGTTCTCGTCACCAGTTGACACTCGCACCCCTACTCGTCGGTCAGATTGATGGTACTTACCAAGGTAGGGAATTAGCTTTCTTTCTTTTGAGCACAAAGTTCGCTAATTCTGTAAGTACCATATTCAATTTCAGTGGGTACCTTTGCTTATGTTCTATAGTGACTCGGCAAGGTATGACTACATTTTTGTACTACCTAATTACTTTGAAACCATTTAGTGTTTCACTTGTCTTTTAAACTCAGTTTCCACTAATTAGTAGGATTTTCTTGCCTTTATCCTCCCACAGTGAGTACCAGGTACAAGATTTCCTGCGACCTTATTCATTTACCATCTTGAATTAACTTTAATTATTAATAATTCCCCACAGGATAGGTATCAGTTGCCACGTTTCCTGTTTCTGACATTCACCATATTCTCACTGTATATTCGTGTCTCCTTTATTTTGCTATATTTTCACAATGTTTCGCCTACAAGCTTTCAAGGCAAATCCAGAAGGTGAAATAGAGAAATTGCGTCACGCTAAAAGGGTCGAATTGATAACTCTTGCACACGAGTATCAATTGGAAGTTCCACCTGGCGCCAACAAATATACCATAAATAATATAATTTTAGATTATCTTTTGGATGAAGGGAAGATAGATTCTGATACTCATGAACAATACACTATTTCAGATAAACATGACTTGACAGCAATGAAGCTCAAATTAGAACTTGCCAAGATCGAGCTGGAGCAACAAAAAGAAGCAGCTGCCATCAGAAGGGAAGAACAAGAAAGAGAAATCCGCCTCAAGGAGCGTGAGGCAGCCCTGGCCAAAGAAGCAGCTGCCATCCGGAGAGAAGAAAGTGAAAGGGAGGCCCTACTCCTCAAAGGACAGCAAGAGAGAGAGGCCGCACTTAAGAAAGAAGACAGTGAACGTAGGTTGGCCTTATACAAACAGCGACTCGAGATACAACGTGAACACGACAAACGGCAGGCAGAAACAGCTCTAGACTGTCGTGACCGAGAACTCACGAGGGACGCTGCACACCAAGCTCAACTCCAACAAGCGGCAGCTAGTCTTCCTCCCAGTTTCAATGTCTCCCATGCAAGTAAGTTAATGCCCCCGTTCATAGAAACGGAGGTTGATGTGTTCTTCACTACTTTTGAGACCCTTGCTGATCAACTTAATTGGCCTGACGACCAATGGGCTACCCTTCTCCGAGTACATTTAACAGGTAGAGCAGCAGTCACACTCAGCACTTTGGCATCAGAAAACGACTACACCACCTTGAAGCAAGCTGTGTTGGACGCCTACCTTCTCTCCACCGAAAGCTATCGACGAAAGTTCCGTGACTACGTCAAGGCAAGTACCACCACCTTCTTAGAATTTGCTAACACCAAACGGAGATATTTCATGAAATGGCTGGAGGCAGCACATGTCTCTACTTTTTCAGAGCTTGTCAACCTCATACTGGTTGAAGAATTTTTGAGACGTGTACCTCCTCCTGTCCGCCTATACTTAGCAGACAAGAAGAGACGGATTTGGTGAAGTGCGCGAAGTCAGCTGACACTTACAGCCTCATCCACCGGCTGACACCAGAACCTACCAGCAAGAAGTCTTGGTACAGTTACGAGAAAGCGAGCCCAGATCAAGGTACCTCTCAACTGTACTGCAGGTATTGTCGACTATATGGACATACCATTGAGAAATGTGGTAAGTCCCAATCTAAAGGTAACATCGAACCTCCTAAGTCTAAACCTACTCACCCTAAGTCCGGTAAGCCTGTAATGAATGTTGGTGTTCATGCTAATGATCTCTCTCTCTTTAGCAAGCATCTATATCCAGGAACTATCTCTACCCACGGTTCAGATTCAGAGGGACGTTTTGGACTTAAGATCCTGCGGGACACAGCGGCTCTACAATCGATCGTCTTGAAATCAGCTGTGCCCAACGTCGCCTACACAGGAGAGACTGTATTCATCACTGACCTTACTGCTACAACTCCTTATCCCCTTGCCAGAGTTTACCTAGATTGTCCCTTCGTGACCGGTGAAGTCCAAGTCGCCGTCAGGGAAAAGCCTTTTCCCATGCCTGGAGTGCAACTTCTCCTGGGCAACGACTTGGCAGAAGACCAACAACAAACAACCTGATCGTCAAGGACATATCCGAGGTAAGCAACTCTGTGTTGGATAACCCGATTTTTGAGCATGTTCCAGCAAAGGTTCAAGAGAGTGATGAAGGTTCTCCTCCTGTTATGGTGACCACCCTGCTCAAGCTGCACGACCACAGCCAGCTGACTCTACTGCTACCGCTGTCCCTCAGGACCCTTCGAAACTACCCCCTAATCTGACCGCTTTGGAGTTCCGTAAGTTACAGAGAGATGATCTTACCTTGACACCATTATTCTTTCAGGCTGAAACCCAATCCGACAGTGTTCCTGGGTTCTTTATGGAGAACGAATTACTCTATCGCAGGTATAGACCCAGTAAACTGAAGGACGAGGACGATGGGCAGACGTTGAACAACTAGTGATTCCTACCAGCCTGCGGCCCACGATTCTACACCTGGCCCACGGAGCATTGTCACACTACGGGTTCAACAAGACTTACCATGGAATTCGACAAGACTACTATGGACAGGTATGGTTAACG
>WNGS01166778.1:0-16837 GCA_020271785.1 Procambarus virginalis
TGTCCCATCACAGTGTTGTCCCATCACAGTGTTGTCCCATCACAGTGTTGTCCCATCACAGTGTTGTCCCATCACTATGTTGTCCCATCACAGTGTTGTCCCATCACAGTGTTGTCCCATCACAATGTTGTTCCATCACAGTGTTGTCTCATCACAATATTGTCCCATCATAGTGTTGTCCCATCACAGTGTTGTCTCATCACAATATTGTCCCATCACAGTGTTGTCCCATCACAGTGTTGTCCCATCATAGTGTTGTCCCATCACAATGTTGTTCCATCACAGTGTTGTCCCATCACAGTGTTGTCCATCACAGTGTTGTTCCATCACAATGTTGTTCCATCACAGTGTTGTCCCATCACTGTGTTGTCCCATCACAGTGTTGTCCCATCACAGTGTTGTCCCATCACAGTGTTGTCCCATCACAATATTGTCCCATCACAGTGTTGTCCCATCACAGTGTTGTCCCATCACTGTGTTGTCCCATCACAATATTGTCCCATCACAGTGTTGTCCCATCACAGTGTTGTCCCATCACAGTGTTGTCCCATCACAGTGTTGTCCCATCACAGTGTTGTCCCATCACTGTGTTGTCCCATCACAGTGTTGTCCCATCACAGTGTTGTCCCATCACAGTGTTGTCCCATCACTGTGTTGTCCCATCACAATATTGTCCCATCACTGTGTTGTCCCATCACTGTGTTGTCCCATCACAGTGTTGTCCATCACTGTGTTGTCCATCACAGTGTTGTCCCATCACTGTGTTGTCCCATCACTGTGTTGTCCCATCACAGTGTTGTCCCATCACAGTGTTGTCCCATCACTGTGTTGTCCCATCACAATGTTGTCCCATCACAGTGTTGTCCCATCACTGTGTTGTCCCATCACTGTGTTGTCCCATCACAGTGTTGTCCCATCACAGTGTTGTCCCATCACTGTGTTGTCCCATCACAGTGTTGTCCCATCACAGTGTTGTCCCATCACTGTGTTGTCCCATCACTGTGTTGTCCCATCACAGTGTTGTCCATCACAGTGTTGTCCCATCAGTGTTGTCCCATCACAGTGTTGTCCATCACAGTGTTGTCCATCACTGTGTTGTCCCATCACAGTGTTGTCCCATCACAGTGTTGTCCCATCACAGTGTTGTCCCATCACAATGTTGTCCCATCACTGTGTTGTCCCATCACAGTGTTGTCCCATCACAGTGTTGTCCCATCACAGTGTTGTCCCATCACAGTGTTGTCCATCACTGTGTTGTCCCATCACAGTGTTGTCCCATCACAGTGTTGTCCCATCACTGTGTTGTCCCATCACAGTGTTGTCCATCACAGTGTTGTCCCATCACAGTGTTGTCCCATCACAGTGTTGTCCATCACTGTGTTGTCCCATCACAGTGTTGTCCATCACTGTGTTGTCCCATCACAGTGTTGTCCCATCACAGTGTTGTCCATCACAGTGTTGTCCCATCACTGTGTTGTCCCATCACAGTGTTGTCCCATCACTGTGTTGTCCCATCACAGTGTTGTCCCATCACAGTGTTGTCCATCACAGTGTTGTCCCATCACTGTGTTGTCCCATCACAGTGTTGTCCCATCACTGTGTTGTCCCATCACAGTGTTGTCCCATCACAGTGTTGTCCATCACAGTGTTGTCCCATCACTGTGTTGTCCCATCACAGTGTTGTCCCATCACTGTGTTGTCCCATCACAGTGTTGTCCCATCACTGTGTTGTCCCATCACAGTGTTGTCCCATCACTGTGTTGTCCCATCACTGTGTTGTCCCATCACAGTGTTGTCCCATCACTGTGTTGTCCCATCACAGTGTTGTCCCATCACAGTGTTGTCCCATCACTGTGTTGTCCCATCACTGTGTTGTCCCATCACAGTGTTGTCCATCACAGTGTTGCCCATCACTGTGTTGTCCCATCACTGTGTTGTCCCATCACAGTGTTGTCCCATCACTGTGTTGTCCCATCACTGTGTTGTCCCATCACTGTGTTGTCCCATCACAGTGTTGTCCATCACAGTTTGTCCCACCCCCCCCCCCTCCCTCACCCCACACTGAGATTTGCAACAACCAACATTTACTGGAACAAATAACTAGATAAAGGGGGAACAATGTTCAGTGTGAAGAGAGGGAAACATTGTAGACCAAAATAATGAGCAGCGAGCCACAACAATCTTGGAGTGACAGGTGATTAAGTAGCAGAGCAACGAGGAGCTGTCTGTCACTTGTCTGTCAGTGACTGTGGTAGACAGTTGGGTCTGTGTGTTGCTGTAAGTCAGCTGTGTTGTGGTAGACAGTTCGGTCTGTGTGTTGCTGTAAGTCAGCTGTGTTGTGGTAGACAGTTGGGTCTGTGTGTTGCTGTAAGTCAGCTGTGTTGTGGTAGACAGTTGGGTCTGTCTGTTGCTGTAAGTCAGCTGTGTTGTGGTAGACAGTTGGGTCTGTGTGTTGCTGTAAGTCAGCTGTGTTTCTGTAAGTCAGCTGTGTTGCTGTAAGTCAGCTGTGTTGGTGTAAGTCAGCTGTGCTGATGTATCCGAGGGTTAGATGTTATAGTAAAGTATAACAGGGAACACCTGAGAGCAGAACAATAACAGTGACTGATCAGTAAGGAGGAGGAGGATCAAGGGAGATAGCAACAAAGAAGAAGCAATAAGTAACAAAGGAAGGTCCAAAAAGCAGTTAACACGACTACATGGAATAACTTAACATCATCAGAGGCCCAAGTAATAGAGGAAGAGAAAATGTCAACTCCATAAGAGAGGTTAAGGAGCAGGCGATGAGTCACAGTAACGTGGCTGAAGTATGTTGACCCAACCCGTCCTCGCAAATTCGTATAGTCAATATTGACTTATTAAATACGTGCATAGGTGACATACTAAACATAATAGATACCCTTAAAAGCTTCATAGAAAACACCGACCTTACCTAACCTTGTTAGTATGTTAAGATAAGCATCTTATTGCTTCGTAATTACAATTGTTACTAACCTTTTATTCGTATAGGTTAAGTAACAATTGTAGTTACGAAGCAATAAGATGCTTATCTTAACATACTAACAAGGTTAGGTTAGGTCGGTGTTTTCTATGAAGCTTTTTAAGGGGTATCTATTATGTTTAGTATGTCACTATGCACGTATTTAATAAGTCAATATTGACTATACGAATTTGCGAGGACGGGTTGGTTGACCAGAACCACACTAGAAGGTGAAGGGACGACGACGTTTCGGTCCGTCCTGAACCACTATGAAGTCAGATGTGAAGGAGTATATAGCGTCGCTAACAAGAGCTGCAGAGGAGGAGAGAAAGGGAAGTGAGAAGATGAGAGGAGAGCTTCAAGCAGAGCACCTTCACTACTAGGACAGCTACACGAGCTTCAAGCAGAGGCACCTTCACTACCAGGACAGCTACACGAGCTTCAAGCAGAAGCACCTTCACTACCAGGACAGCTACACGAGCTTCAAGCAGAAGCACCTTCACTACCAGGACAGCTACACGAGCTTCAAGCAGAAGCACCTTCACTACCAGGACAGCTACACGAGCTTCAAGCAGAAGCACCTTCACTACCAGGACAGCTACACGAGCTTCAAGCAGAAGCACCTTCACTACCAGGACACCTACATGAGCTTCAAGCAGAAGCACCTTCACTACCAGGACAGCTACATGAGATCCAGGAAGGAGGAGATGGAAGACTAGAGAAGGTCACTGTGGACTGATATGAACACCTTGACAAGACTGCAGGTCTTGGAAGCACCGCAGGGAGCCGGTCGGCCGAGTGGACTGCACACTGGACTTGTGATCTTGTAGTCCCGGGTTCGATCCCGGGCGCCGGAGGAAACAATGGGCAGAGTTTCTTTCACCCTATGCCCCTGTTACCTAGCAGTAAAATAGGTACCTGGGTGTTAGTCAGCTGTCACGGGCTGCTTCCTGGGGGTGGAGGCCTGGTCGAGGACCGGGCCGCGGGGACACTAAAAAGCCCCGAAATCATCTCATCTCAAGACAACTGAGGGACTCAGAGCAGCTTCCTGGAAGGACTTAGAGGAGTTGAGGGAAATTAACCACAGAGATGAACATGCTCATGGTCTTCTGGCTAGAATCAAGTCAGTAGAAGAGGGGGGAAGACAGCTGAGGCAGGACAACACACAATACAAAACAGAGAATGTAACAGATAAATGGGGAACAAGACCTGACAAAAGTAGCAAAGGGATCAGAAAGAAAACGGATCATTAAAGCAACAGTAATAGATGCTGTAAAAAGCCACCAGGTTGTGAGCAGTGCGAGGCAGGATCTACAGAGGGAGAAATCAGTGAATAATCCACAAGCTAACAAGAGCCAGAGGGGAACACATGACAAAGGAGACGAGAAGGTGACCAGAAAGATTACATGAATCCTCACGGGGAATACAGGCTCGAGAACCAACAAGGAAATTGGACATTACTGTAGGCTTGGTAGGTTTCGAATAGGGAGGAATCGACCAGTGAAAGCAATCTTCAGAGTAATAATGCACCAGTGAAGTATATACTGGCTGGAAAGTCACAACTGAGGGACAGAGGGACTTAATGTATGCTAAGTATTAGCCAAGACATGTCAAAGGAGGATAGATGTAGCAAAGAAAATAGAGAAGCAGGAAAATGCCTCACAGTGGCCAGAAATCAACAATCCAGGCAGAAAGCAGTGCACAATATAAGAAGGTCAGGCATCAATAAGCCCAATACAACAGAATAATGGGTCAAGCCAGCCTATAAAGATCCTATCCACTCCTATCCACCTCAGTGGGCAGGAATGACTAAGCCAAAAAATGTCCCTCGCCTATCAAAATTGGTCATGGAACAGGAATGAATCCACCTTGGGAGAAACCAAAGTAGCCGAGCAGAGATGAGCAGCATTAAGGTCATCTACACAAACGCAGATGGAATTACTCATAAGGGAGTAGAGCTGCAGGAATTGTATGGAAGACCAGCCACATATTATTGCGTAAAGAAACGAAACTGACGAATGTTATAGAATATACAATCTTCCCACAAGGATATAAAGCAATAAGGAAAGATAGAGTGAGANTCACTGTGTTGTCCCATCACAGTGTTGTCCCATCACTGTGTTGTCCCATCACAGTGTTGTCCCATCACTGTGTTGTCCCATCACTGTGTTGTCCCATCACAGTGTTGTCCCATCATGTGTTGTCCCATCATAGTGTTGTCCCATCACAGTGTTGTCCCATCACTGTGTTGTCCATCACTGTGTTGTCCCATCACTGTGTTGTCCCATCACTGTGTTGTCCATCACACTGTGTTGTCCCATCACAGTGTTGTCCCATCACTGTGTTGTCCCATCATAGTGTTGTCCCATCATAGTGTTGTCCCATCACTATGTGTCCCATCATAGTGTTGTCCCATCATAGTGTTGTCCCATCACTATGTTGTCCCATCACTGTGTTGTCCCATCACTGTGTGTCCCATCACTGTGTTGTCCCATCACAGTGTTGTCCCATCACTGTGTTGTCCCATCACAGTGTTGTCCCATCACAGTGTTGTCCATCACTGTGTTGTCCCATCACAGTGTTGTCCCTCACTGTGTTGTCCCATCACTGTGTTGTCCCATCACTATGTTGTCCATCACTATGTTGTCCATCACAGTGTTGTCCATCACTATGTTGTCCCATCACTGTGTTGTCCTCACTATGTTGTCCCATCACAGTGTTGTCCCATCACTATGTTGTCCATCACTGTGTTGTCCCATCACAGTGTTGTCCCATCACTATGTTGTCCCATCACTGTGTTGTCCCATCACTATGTTGTCCCATCACAGTGTTGTCCCATCACTATGTTGTCCATCACTGTGTTGTCCCATCACTGTGTTGTCCCATCACTGTGTTGTCCATCACAGTGTTGTCCCATCACAGTGTTGTCCCATCACAGTGTTGTCCCATCACAATGTTGTCCCATCACAGTGTTGTCCCATCACAATGTTGTCCCATCACTGTGTTGTCCCATCACTGTGTTGTCCCATCACTGTGTTGTCCCATCATAGTGTTGTCCCATCACAGTGTTGTCCCATCACAGTGTTGTCCCATCACTGTGTTGTCCCATCACTGTGTTGTCCCATCACATGTTGTCCCATCACAGTGTTGTCCCATCACAATGTTGTCCATCACTGTGTTGTCCCATCACTGTGTTGTCCCATCACTGTGTTGTCCCATCACTGTGTTGTCCCATCACTGTGTTGTCCATCACTGTGTTGTCCCATCACTGTGTTGTCCCATCACTGTGTTGTCCCATCACTGTGTTGTCCATCACTGTGTTGTCCCATCACAGTGTTGTCCCATCACAGTGTTGTCCCATCACAATGTTGTCCCATCACAATGTTGTCCCATCACTGTGTTGTCCCATCACTGTGTTGTCCCATCACAGTGTTGTCCCATCACTGTGTTGTCCCATCACAGTGTTGTCCATCACTGTGTTGTCCCATCACAGTGTTGTCCCATCACAGTGTTGTCCCATCACTGTGTTGTCCCATCACAGTGTTGTCCATCACTGTGTTGTCCCATCACAGTGTTGTCCATCACTGTGTTGTCCCATCACAATGTTGTCCCATCACAGTGTTGTCCCATCACTGTGTTGTCCATCACAGTGTTGTCCCATCACAGTGTTGTCCCATCACAGTGTTGTCCATCACAGTGTTGTCCCATCACTGTGTTGTCCCATCACTGTGTTGTCCCATCACAGTGTTGTCCATCACTGTGTTGTCCCATCACTGTGTTGTCCCATCACAGTGTTGTCCATCACAGTGTTGTCCATCACTGTGTTGTCCCATCACTGTGTTGTCCATCACTGTGTTGTCCCATCACTGTGTTGTCCCATCACAGTGTTGTCCCATCACTGTGTTGTCCCATCACTGTGTTGTCCATCACAGTGTTGTCCATCACTGTGTTGTCCCATCACTGTGTTGTCCCATCACTGTGTTGTCCATCACTGTGTTGTCCATCACTGTGTTGTCCATCACTGTGTTGTCCCATCACAGTGTTGTCCCATCACTGTGTTGTCCCATCACTGTGTTGTCCATCACTGTGTTGTCCATCACTGTGTTGTCCCATCACTGTGTTGTCCATCACTGTGTTGTCCCATCACTGTGTTGTCCCATCACTGTGTTGTCCCATCACTGTGTTGTCCCATCACTGTGTTGTCCATCACAGTGTTGTCCATCACTGTGTTGTCCATCACAGTGTTGTCCATCACAGTGTTGTCCATCACTGTGTTGTCCCATCACTGTGTTGTCCCATCACTGTGTTGTCCCATCACTGTGTTGTCCATCACTGTGTTGTCCATCACAGTGTTGTCCATCACTGTGTTGTCCCATCACTGTGTTGTCCATCACTGTGTTGTCCATCACAGTGTTGTCCATCACTGTGTTGTCCCATCACAGTGTTGTCCCATCACAGTGTTGTCCATCACAGTGTTGTCCCATCACTGTGTTGTCCATCACAGTGTTGTCCATCACTGTGTTGTCCATCACTGTGTTGTCCATCACAGTGTTGTCCATCACAGTGTTGTCCATCACTGTGTTGTCCCATCACTGTGTTGTCCCATCACTGTGTTGTCCCATCACTGTGTTGTCCATCACAGTGTTGTCCCATCACATGTTGTCCCATCACAGTGTTGTCCCATCACTGTGTTGTCCCATCACAATGTTGTCCCATCACAGTGTTGTCCCATCACAGTGTTGTCCCATCACTGTGTTGTCCCATCACAGTGTTGTCCCATCACAATGTTGTCCCATCACAGTGTTGTCCCATCAGTGTTGTCCCATCACTGTGTTGTCCCATCACAGTGTTGTCCCATCACAGTGTTGTCCCATCACAGTGTTGTCCCATCACTGTGTTGTCCCATCACTGTGTTGTCCCATCACTGTGTTGTCCCATCACTGTGTTGTCCCATCACTGTGTTGTCCATCACTGTGTTGTCCCATCACTGTGTTGTCCCATCACTGTGTTGTCCCATCACTGTGTTGTCCATCACTGTGTTGTCCCATCACAGTGTTGTCCCATCACAGTGTTGTCCCATCACAGTGTTGTCCCATCACAATGTTGTCCCATCACTGTGTTGTCCCATCATAGTGTTGTCCCATCATAGTGTTGTCCCATCATAGTGTTGTCCCATCACAGTGTTGTCCCATCACAGTGTTGTCCCATCACAGTGTTGTCCATCACTGTGTTGTCCATCACTGTGTTGTCCATCACAGTGTTGTCCATCACTGTGTTGTCCATCACTGTGTTGTCCATCACAGTGTTGTCCATCACAGTGTTGTCCATCACTGTGTTGTCCATCACTGTGTTGTCCCATCACTGTGTTGTCCATCACAGTGTTGTCCCATCACTGTGTTGTCCATCACAGTGTTGTCCCATCACAGTGTTGTCCATCACAGTGTTGTCCATCACTGTGTTGTCCATCACAGTGTTGTCCCATCACAGTGTTGTCCATCACAGTGTTGTCCCATCACAATGTTGTCCCATCACTGTGTTGTCCCATCACAGTGTTGTCCCATCACAATGTTGTCCCATCACTGTGTTGTCTCATCACTGTGTTGTCCCATCACAGTGTTGTCCCATCACTGTGTTGTCCCATCATAGTGTTGTCCCATCACAGTGTTGTCCCATCACAGTGTTGTCCCATCACATGTTGTCCCATCACTGTGTTGTCCCATCAGTGTGTCCCATCACAGTGTTGTCCCATCACAGTGTTGTCCATCACAGTGTTGTCCATCACAGTGTTGTCCATCACAGTGTTGTCCATCACAGTGTTGTCCATCACTGTGTTGTCCATCACTGTGTTGTCCATCACTGTGTTGTCCATCACTGTGTTGTCCCATCACTGTGTTGTCCATCACTGTGTTGTCCATCACAGTGTTGTCCCATCACTGTGTTGTCCATCACAGTGTTGTCCATCACAGTGTTGTCCATCACTGTGTTGTCCCATCACTGTGTTGTCCATCACAGTGTTGTCCATCACAGTGTTGTCCATCACAGTGTTGTCCATCACAGTGTTGTCCATCACTGTGTTGTCCCATCACTGTGTTGTCCATCACAGTGTTGTCCCATCACTGTGTTGTCCCATCACTGTGTTGTCCCATCACTGTGTTGTCCCATCACAGTGTTGTCCCATCACAGTGTTGTCCCATCACAGTGTTGTCCCATCACTGTTGTCCCATCACAGTGTTGTCCCATCACTGTTGTCCCATCACAGTGTTGTCCCATCACAGTGTTGTCCCATCACAGTGTTGTCCCATCACTGTGTTGTCCCATCACAGTGTTGTCCCATCACAGTGTTGTCCCATCACAGTGTTGTCCCATCACAGTGTTGTCCCATCACAGTGTTGTCCCATCACAGTGTTGTCCCATCACAGTGTTGTCCCATCACAGTGTTGTCCCATCACTGTGTTGTCCCATCACAGTGTTGTCCCATCACTGTGTTGTCCATCACAGTGTTGTCCCATCACAGTGTTGTCCATCACAGTGTTGTCCCATCACAGTGTTGTCCATCACTGTGTTGTCCCATCACAGTGTTGTCCCATCACAGTGTTGTCCCATCACTGTGTTGTCCATCACAGTGTTGTCCCATCACAGTGTTGTCCATCACTGTGTTGTCCCATCACTGTGTTGTCCATCACTGTGTTGTCCATCACTGTGTTGTCCCATCACAGTGTTGTCCCATCACAGTGTTGTCCCATCACAGTGTTGTCCCATCACTGTGTTGTCCATCACAGTGTTGTCCATCACTGTGTTGTCCATCACTGTGTTGTCCATCACAGTGTTGTCCATCACAGTGTTGTCCATCACTGTGTTGTCCCATCACTGTGTTGTCCCATCACTGTGTTGTCCCATCACTGTGTTGTCCATCACAGTGTTGTCCCATCACAGTGTTGTCCCATCACAGTGTTGTCCCATCACTGTGTTGTCCCATCACAGTGTTGTCCCATCACAGTGTTGTCCCATCACAGTGTTGTCCCATCACTGTGTTGTCCCATCACAGTGTTGTCCCATCACAGTGTTGTCCCATCACAGTGTTGTCCCATCAGTGTTGTCCCATCACTGTGTTGTCCCATCACAGTGTTGTCCCATCACAGTGTTGTCCCATCACTGTGTTGTCCCATCACTGTGTTGTCCCATCACTGTGTTGTCCCATCACTGTGTTGTCCCATCACTGTGTTGTCCATCACTGTGTTGTCCCATCACTGTGTTGTCCCATCACTGTGTTGTCCCATCACTGTGTTGTCCATCACTGTGTTGTCCCATCACAGTGTTGTCCCATCACAGTGTTGTCCCATCACAGTGTTGTCCCATCACAGTGTTGTCCCATCACTGTGTTGTCCCATCATAGTGTTGTCCCATCACAGTGTTGTCCCATCACAGTGTTGTCCCATCACAGTGTTGTCCCATCACAGTGTTGTCCCATCACAGTGTTGTCCATCACTGTGTTGTCCATCACTGTGTTGTCCATCACAGTGTTGTCCATCACTGTGTTGTCCATCACTGTGTTGTCCATCACAGTGTTGTCCATCACAGTGTTGTCCATCACTGTGTTGTCCATCACTGTGTTGTCCCATCACTGTGTTGTCCATCACAGTGTTGTCCCATCACTGTGTTGTCCATCACAGTGTTGTCCCATCACAGTGTTGTCCATCACAGTGTTGTCCATCACTGTGTTGTCCATCACAGTGTTGTCCCATCACAGTGTTGTCCATCACAGTGTTGTCCCATCACAGTGTTGTCCCATCACTGTGTTGTCCCATCACAGTGTTGTCCCATCACAGTGTTGTCCCATCACTGTGTTGTCCCATCACTGTGTTGTCCCATCACAGTGTTGTCCCATCACTGTGTTGTCCCATCACAGTGTTGTCCCATCACAGTGTTGTCCCATCACAATGTTGTCCCATCACAATGTTGTCCCATCACTGTGTTGTCCCATCATAGTGTTGTCCCATCATAGTGTTGTCCCATCACAGTGTTGTCCATCACAGTGTTGTCCATCACAGTGTTGTCCATCACAGTGTTGTCCATCACAGTGTTGTCCATCACTGTGTTGTCCATCACTGTGTTGTCCATCACTGTGTTGTCCATCACTGTGTTGTCCCATCACTGTGTTGTCCATCACTGTGTTGTCCATCACAGTGTTGTCCCATCACTGTGTTGTCCATCACAGTGTTGTCCATCACAGTGTTGTCCATCACTGTGTTGTCCCATCACTGTGTTGTCCATCACAGTGTTGTCCATCACAGTGTTGTCCATCACAGTGTTGTCCATCACAGTGTTGTCCATCACTGTGTTGTCCCATCACTGTGTTGTCCATCACAGTGTTGTCCCATCACTATGTTGTCCCATCACTGTGTTGTCCCATCACTGTGTTGTCCCATCACAGTGTTGTCCCATCACAGTGTTGTCCCATCACAGTGTTGTCCCATCACTGTTGTCCCATCACAGTGTTGTCCCATCACTGTTGTCCCATCACAGTGTTGTCCCATCACAGTGTTGTCCCATCACAGTGTTGTCCCATCACTGTGTTGTCCCATCACAGTGTTGTCCCATCACAGTGTTGTCCCATCACAGTGTTGTCCCATCACAGTGTTGTCCCATCACAGTGTTGTCCCATCACAGTGTTGTCCCATCACAGTGTTGTCCCATCACAGTGTTGTCCCATCACTGTGTTGTCCCATCACAGTGTTGTCCCATCACTGTGTTGTCCATCACAGTGTTGTCCCATCACAGTGTTGTCCATCACAGTGTTGTCCCATCACAGTGTTGTCCATCACTGTGTTGTCCCATCACAGTGTTGTCCCATCACAGTGTTGTCCCATCACTGTGTTGTCCATCACAGTGTTGTCCCATCACAGTGTTGTCCATCACTGTGTTGTCCCATCACTGTGTTGTCCATCACTGTGTTGTCCATCACTGTGTTGTCCCATCACAGTGTTGTCCCATCACAGTGTTGTCCCATCACAGTGTTGTCCCATCACAGTGTTGTCCATCACAGTGTTGTCCATCACTGTGTTGTCCATCACTGTGTTGTCCATCACAGTGTTGTCCATCACAGTGTTGTCCATCACTGTGTTGTCCCATCACTGTGTTGTCCCATCACTGTGTTGTCCATCACTGTGTTGTCCCATCACAGTGTTGTCCATCACAGTGTTGTCCCATCACTGTGTTGTCCCATCACTGTGTTGTCCATCACTGTGTTGTCCCATCACAGTGTTGTCCCATCACTGTGTTGTCCCATCACTGTGTTGTCCATCACTGTGTTGTCCATCACAGTGTTGTCCATCACAGTGTTGTCCCATCAGTGTTGTCCATCACTGTGTTGTCCATCACAGTGTTGTCCCATCACTGTGTTGTCCCATCACAGTGTTGTCCATCACTGTGTTGTCCATCACTGTGTTGTCCCATCACTGTGTTGTCCATCACAGTGTTGTCCATCACTGTGTTGTCCATCACTGTGTTGTCCATCACAGTGTTGTCCATCACAGTGTTGTCCATCACTGTGTTGTCCCATCACAGTGTTGTCCCATCACAGTGTTGTCCCATCACTGTGTTGTCCATCACAGTGTTGTCCCATCACTGTGTTGTCCCATCACAGTGTTGTCCCATCACTGTGTTGTCCCATCACAGTGTTGTCCCATCACAGTGTTGTCCCATCACAGTGTTGTCCCATCACTGTGTTGTCCATCACAGTGTTGTCCCATCACTGTGTTGTCCCATCACAGTGTTGTCCCATCAGTGTTGTCCATCACTGTGTTGTCCCATCACAGTGTTGTCCCATCACAGTGTTGTCCCATCACAGTGTTGTCCATCACTGTGTTGTCCCATCACTGTGTTGTCCCATCACTGTGTTGTCCCATCACTGTGTTGTCCATCACAGTGTTGTCCCATCACTGTGTTGTCCCATCACTGTGTTGTCCCATCACTGTGTTGTCCATCACAGTGTTGTCCATCACTGTGTTGTCCCATCACAGTGTTGTCCCATCACAGTGTTGTCCCATCACTGTGTTGTCCCATCACAGTGTTGTCCCATCACAGTGTTGTCCCATCACTGTGTTGTCCCATCACTGTGTTGTCCCATCACAGTGTTGTCCCATCACAGTGTTGTCCCATCACAGTGTTGTCCCATCACAGTGTTGTCCCATCACAGTGTTGTCCATCACAGTGTTGTCCATCACTGTGTTGTCCATCACTGTGTTGTCCATCACTGTGTTGTCCCATCACAGTGTTGTCCATCACAGTGTTGTCCATCACAGTGTTGTCCATCACTGTGTTGTCCATCACTGTGTTGTCCATCACAGTGTTGTCCATCACTGTGTTGTCCATCACTGTGTTGTCCATCACAGTGTTGTCCCATCACAGTGTTGTCCATCACTGTGTTGTCCATCACAGTGTTGTCCCATCACAGTGTTGTCCATCACAGTGTTGTCCATCACAGTGTTGTCCATCACTGTGTTGTCCCATCACAGTGTTGTCCCATCACAGTGTTGTCCCATCACAGTGTTGTCCATCACAGTGTTGTCCCATCACAGTGTTGTCCATCACTGTGTTGTCCCATCACTGTGTTGTCCCATCACAGTGTTGTCCCATCACTGTGTTGTCCCATCACTGTGTTGTCCCATCACTGTGTTGTCCCATCACAGTGTTGTCCCATCACAGTGTTGTCCCATCACAGTGTTGTCCCATCACTGTTGTCCCATCACAGTGTTGTCCCATCACTGTTGTCCCATCACAGTGTTGTCCATCACAGTGTTGTCCCATCACAGTGTTGTCCCATCACTGTGTTGTCCCATCACAGTGTTGTCCCATCACAGTGTTGTCCCATCACAGTGTTGTCCCATCACAGTGTTGTCCCATCACAGTGTTGTCCCATCACAGTGTTGTCCCATCACAGTGTTGTCCCATCACAGTGTTGTCCCATCACTGTGTTGTCCCATCACAGTGTTGTCCCATCACTGTGTTGTCCATCACAGTGTTGTCCATCACAGTGTTGTCCATCACAGTGTTGTCCCATCACAGTGTTGTCCATCACTGTGTTGTCCCATCACAGTGTTGTCCCATCACAGTGTTGTCCCATCACTGTGTTGTCCATCACAGTGTTGTCCCATCACAGTGTTGTCCATCACTGTGTTGTCCCATCACTGTGTTGTCCATCACTGTGTTGTCCCATCACTGTGTTGTCCCATCACAGTGTTGTCCCATCACAGTGTTGTCCCATCACAGTGTTGTCCCATCACAGTGTTGTCCATCACAGTGTTGTCCCATCACTGTGTTGTCCATCACAGTGTTGTCCCATCACAGTGTTGTCCCATCACAGTGTTGTCCATCACAGTGTTGTCCCATCACAGTGTTGTCCCATCACAGTGTTGTCCCATCACTGTGTTGTCCCATCACTGTGTTGTCCATCACTGTGTTGTCCCATCACAGTGTTGTCCATCACTGTGTTGTCCATCACTGTGTTGTCCCATCACTGTGTTGTCCCATCACTGTGTTGTCCCATCACAGTGTTGTCCATCACTGTGTTGTCCATCACAGTGTTGTCCATCACTGTGTTGTCCCATCACAGTGTTGTCCATCACTGTGTTGTCCATCACAGTGTTGTCCATCACTGTGTTGTCCCATCACAGTGTTGTCCATCACAGTGTTGTCCATCACAGTGTTGTCCATCACTGTGTTGTCCATCACAGTGTTGTCCATCACTGTGTTGTCCATCACTGTGTTGTCCATCACAGTGTTGTCCATCACAGTGTTGTCCATCACTGTGTTGTCCCATCACTGTGTTGTCCCATCACTGTGTTGTCCCATCACTGTGTTGTCCATCACAGTGTTGTCCCATCACAGTGTTGTCCCATCACAGTGTTGTCCATCACTGTGTTGTCCCATCACAGTGTTGTCCCATCACAGTGTTGTCCATCACAGTGTTGTCCATCACTGTGTTGTCCCATCACAGTGTTGTCCCATCACAGTGTTGTCCCATCACAGTGTTGTCCCATCACTGTGTTGTCCATCACTGTGTTGTCCCATCACAGTGTTGTCCCATCACAGTGTTGTCCCATCACAGTGTTGTCCCATCACTGTGTTGTCCCATCACTGTGTTGTCCCATCACTGTGTTGTCCCATCACAGTGTTGTCCCATCACTGTGTTGTCCATCACTGTGTTGTCCCATCACTGTGTTGTCCCCACAGTGTTGTCCCATCACTGTGTTGTCCATCACTGTGTTGTCCCATCACAGTGTTGTCCCATCACAGTGTTGTCCCATCACATGTTGTCCCATCACATGTTGTCCATCACTGTGTTGTCCCATCATAGTGTTGTCCCATCACAGTGTTGTCCATCATAGTGTTGTCCCATCACAGTGTTGTCCCATCACAGTGTTGTCCCATCACAGTGTTGTCCATCACTGGTGTTGTCCATCACTGTGTTGTCCATCACAGTGTTGTCCATCACTGTGTTGTCCATCACTGTGTTGCCATCACAGTGTTGCCATCACAGTGTTGTCCATCACTGTGTTGTCCATCACTGTGTTGTCCCATCACTGTGTTGTCCATCACAGTGTTGTCCCATCACTGTGTTGTCCATCACAGTGTTGTCCCATCACAGTGTTGTCCATCACAGTGTTGTCCCATCACTGTGTTGTCCCATCACAGTGTTGTCCATCACAGTGTTGTCCATCACAGTGTTGTCCATCACAAGTTGTCCCATCACTGTGTTGTCCCATCACAGTGTTGTCCCATCACAATGTTGTCCCATCACTGTGTTGTCATCACTGTGTTGTCCCATCACAGTGTTGTCCCATCACTGTTGTCCCATCATAGTGTTGTCCATCACAGTGTTGTCCCATCACATGTTGTCCCATCACAATGTTGTCCCATCACTGTGTTGTCCCATCATAGTGTTGTCCCATCACAGTGTTTGTCCATCACAGTGTTGTCCATCACAGTGTTGTCCATCACAGTGTTGTCCATCACAGTGTTGTCCATCACAGTGTTGTCCATCACTGTGTTGTCCATCACTGTGTTGTCCATCACTGTGTTGTCCATCACTGTGTTGTCCCATCACTGTGTGTCCATCACTGTGTGTTGTCATCACAGTGTGTCCCTCACTGGTTGTCCATCACAGTGTTGTCCATCACAGTGTTGTCCATCACTGTGTTGTCCCATCACATGTTGTCCATCACAGTGTTGTCCATCACAGTGTTGTCCATCACAGTGTTGTCCATCACAGTGTTGTCCATCACTGTGTTGTCCCATCACTGTGTTGTCCATCACAGTGTTGTCCCATCACTATTTGTCCCATCACTGTGGTTGTCCCATCACTGTGTTGTCCCATCACAGTGTTGTCCCATCACAGTGTTGTCCCATCACAGTGTTGTCCATCACTGTTGTCCCATCACAGTGTTGTCCCATCACTGTTGTCCCAAACAATGTTGTCCCACACAGTGTTGTCCCATCACAGTGTTGTCCCATCACTGTGTTGTCCCATCACAATTTGTCCCATCACAGTGTTGTCCATCACAGTGTTGTCCCATCACAATGTTGTCCCATCACAGTGTTGTCCATCACAATGTTGTCCCATCACAGTGTTGTCCCCATCACAGTGTCCTTTGTTCCCATCACTGTGTGTCCCATCACAGTGTTGTCCCATCACTGTGTTGTCCATCACAGTGTTGTCCCATCACAGTGTTGTCCATCACAGTGTTGTCCCATCACAGTGTTGTCCATCACTGTGTTGTCCCATCACAGTGTTGTCCCATCACAGGTTGTCCCATCACTGTGTTGTCCATCACAGTGTTGTCCCATCACAGTGTCCATCAC
>WNGS01166779.1:0-13844 GCA_020271785.1 Procambarus virginalis
CCTGGTAAATAGTATCGTGGCTGCTTTCATCGAGATAGTTTGTCGGTCCTATTTGCTTGGTACTTTTTATATGAAAAGCTGGACATTGTGTGTTGAAACATTCATTCTTATTTAAAGAGTTCTTGCACAGTTCTGGGTGAGAGAGATCACAGCTTTTGGTACATTTACCTGTATTAAGAAGGGTCCTGCACTTTCTGGGATGATTATATTTACATAGTCCATTTGTTCTCCCTGATATCCCATGCTTACAGATTCCCCATTTATAATATTGGCAGATTTTGGGTTCTTGTTTCGTTTGTCTCAAAGGCGCCCGGTTCAGGCGCCGACACCAGCATAGCATCCGGCCCCGCCGCCAACGTCGCATCCGCCCCCGCCGCCAACGTCGCATCCGCCCCCGCCGCCAACGTCGCATCCGCCCCGCCGCCAACGTCGCATCCGGCCCCGCCGCCAACGTCGCATCCGCCCCGCCGCCAACGTCGCATCCGGCCCCGCCGCCAACGTCGCATCCGGCCCCGCCGCCAACGTCGCATCCGGCCCCGCCGCCAACGTCGCATCCGGCCCCGCCGCCAACGTCGCATCCGGCCCCGCCGCCAACGTCGCATCCGGCCCCGCCGCCAACGTCGCATCCGGCCCCGCCGCCAACGTCGCATCCGGCCCCGCCGCCAACGTCGCATCCGGCCCCGCCGCCAACGTCGCATCCGGCCCCGCCGCCAACGTCGCATCCGGCCCCGCCGCCAACGTCGCATCCGGCCCCGCCGCCAACGGCGCATCCGGCCCCGCCGCCAACGGCGCATCTGGCCCCGACACGCTGAGATGTAGCTCCACTTCTGGTTCTGCCTGGGTGTCCTTGACAATTTGTTTGAAAACATTGGAGATTTCCGTGGAGGCAGTTTGAAGTGATCCTCTGTGGTCTGCTGGGTTTATCAAGAATGGCGATCATCTTCTAGACAGAATATTATCCTTTTTACAGAACCAGTACACCGAGTGGTCTCTGGTCTCTGGGACCAATTCTGCTGGCATTATTTGACATGTTGGAACATTACTGTGTATGGCTGCTGAACATAGTTGGCACTGGAAGCTCTGGTGGTAATCTACTTCCTTGTTGCATTCAGTGCACATCTTTACTAAAGACTTTCTGACCATGATGCTGCTGGTCCGTGGTAGTGGTGGTGGTGGTGGTAAGGCAGTGGGGATCGGTGGTTGTTGACCAGTGGTAAAGGTGGGTGGGGGGGGGGGGGAACGACCCTTCACAGCCTACCGAGTGTGTACACAAGCCTCGTGGCCCCCATACACAGCCTGGTGTGTGTGTGTGTGTGTGTGTGTGTGTGTGTGTGTGTGTGTGTGTGTGTGTGTGTGTGTGTGTGTGTGTGTGTGTGTGTGTGTGTGTGTGTGTGTTGCCTCACTATTCACTGAATTATACGTTCCAAATTTTCCACGTGACAATTTACCTACACTTTCAAGCCTTTATACCTGTTTTGTTGACCAGACCACATACTAGAAGGTGAAGGGACGACAACGTTTCGGTCCGTCCTGGACCATTCTCGAGTCGATTGTGAATGGTCCAGGACGGACCGAAACGTCGTCGTCCTTTCACCTTCTAGTGTGTAGTCTGGTCAGCATACTTTAGCCACGTTATTGTGACTCATCGCCTGCATATGCCTGTTTTGTTACCGTTAACTATTCAATATAGTCTAAGTATACCGAGGTAAGTATATGTAGACTTGGGCTTGGTGTAGGCACTACGTTCCCACGTGGGCTGGTGCGAGGTGGTTATTCTCTATTAAACACAAAATTCTAATGGCTTCACTGTATTTTTTGTTTGAAATGTGGTTTTACACTGTGATAACTGTGATCCGTGTTCTATCACTGTGATCTTAATATGACCGAATATATTGCAAGTTTATTCACGGACCGCGCAAACCCCACGTCCCTCCAACGCACAGACAACTGGACAACACAAGGACACAATCTATAGTACTGTATCATCCTTTGCAGATGACACTAGGATTTTTTTATGAGTAGATAGCGTAGAGGACATGGCACACCTCTAATCAGATGTAAATCAGGTCTATCAATGGGCTACAGAAAATATGATATTTAATGAAGATAAGTTCAAGCTATTGTCCTACGAAAAAATGGAAAATATAAAAACGGAAACCACGTACAAAACGCAGTCAAATCATAACATTGTACGAAAAATCAATGAAAAGGATTTGGGTGTACTCATGTCGGAAGACCTTACCTTTAAAGAACACAATATAGTAGCCGTCACAACTGCAAGAAAAATGACAGGTTGGATAACAAGAACCTTTCACACTAGAGATGCTGTACCAGTGTTGATACTTTTCAAGACGCTAGTGCTCTCTAGAGTGGAATACTACTGCACAATGACAGCCCCTTTCAAAGCTGGAGAAATTGCTGACCTGGAGAGTGTGCAGAAAACCTTTACTGCTAGAATCCACTCAGTAAAACATCTAAACTATTGGGACCGACTAAAGAGCCTAAATCAGTATTCTCTTGAGCGCAGGCGGGAGAGATACATAATAATTTACACGTGGAAAATAGTAGAGGGCCTGGTCCCAAACCTGCACACAGAAATAACACCACATGAGACCAGAAGACATGGCAGGATGTGCAGAATACCCCCGTTGAAGAGCAGAGGTGCAACAGGTACTCAGAGAGAACTATCAACATCAGAGGCCCGAGACTGTTCAACACGCTTCCACTACACATAAGGGACATAACTGGCCGACCCCTCACAGTGTTCAAGAGAGAACTGGATAAACACCTCCAAAGGATACCTGATCAACCAGGCTTTGACTCATACGTCAGGCTGCGAGCAGCCGCGTCCAACAGCCTGGTTGACCAGTCCAGCAACGAGGAGGTCTGGTCGACGAACGGGCCGCGGGGTCGCTGAGCCCCGAAACCAACATAAGGTAACCTCAAGGTATCTCCAGTGTGTGACCTCCCCGCCCCCCAGACAGTTCCAGTGATGGGAAGTGTTCCAGGTAGTGTTTAGGTCACAATCTTTCTGGAAATGGTATTTTTGTTTGGGGTTCAGTCATTCATTCTCCCCCCCCCCCCACCCCTCTTCCCCCCCTTTTTTGTACAGAGAGCGAGGGCTTGCTGCTGACAAAGGGATTTACAGAGCGCCACAGCCAGATTGGATTCTAAAAATAACACTTAAATACAAGTTCAGCACTCGTATGATGTTTATCCCGTCCACACCAGCAGCCTTTGACAGACATATGTGACCTGTGCACCTGCACATGCAGCAGGTCACAACACCTCAGTCGTGGAGGTGTTGACCAAGAGCTCAACACGACATGTGAGTGTGAGCAGCAGCAGCAGCAGCAGCAGCAGGAGGGTGTTGTGTGGGTCACCAGGATGCCTGTTAGGGGACACTGGTGGAAGGTCAGTAATGCTTAGAGTGTTGTGTGTCGTTGTTGTCGTCCTCTGCTTATCAACACGTTTGGGCCATGCGGGATGACTCGTCTTACAAGCTCGTACTCGTCACCACAGGCCAGTGTTCATTCCATCTAGCCACCAACCCCTCCCCACTATTTTTGAAGGAAAACCCCACTACATACAACTAACAAATTATGACGTTCGAATTGTTCTCGAAGTGCTTCGCTGACGACGTCTGTTCGAATTGCATTTCCGTCACGGCTTCACCCACACATTACACACATACCAACATTTGCCAGCACAACCTTAACACATAACCAAACCTAGGCCTAAATATGCCCAATCTTGAATACCTGGTTGATACCTGGTTGATGGGGTTCTGGGAGTTCTACTCCCCAAGCCCGGCCCGAGGCCAGGCTCGACTTGTGAGAGCTTGGTCTACCAGACTGTTGCTTGGAGCGGCCCGCAGGCCCACATACCCACCACAGCCCGGTTGATCCGGCACTCCTTGGAGGAATAAATCTAGTTTCCTCTTGAAGATGTCCACGGTTGTTCCAGCAATATTTCTTATAGTCGCTGGGAGGACGTTGAACAACCGCGGACCTCTAATGTTTATACAGTGCTCTCTGATTGTGCCTATGGCACCTCTGCTCTTCACTGGTTCTATTCTGCATTTTCTTCCATATCGTTCACTCCAGTACGTTGTTATTTTACTGTGTAGATTTGGGACCTGGCCCTCCAGTATTTTCCACGTGTTATTATTTGGTATCTCTCTCGTCTCCTTTCTAGAGAGTACATTTGGAGAGCTTTGAGACGATCCAATAATTTAGGTGCTTTATCTCGTCTATGTGTGCCGTATATGTTCTCTGTATTTCCTCTATTTCAGCAATCTCTCCTGCTCTGAAGGGGAAGTGAGTACTGAGCAGTATTCGAGACGGGACAACACAAGTGACTTGAAGAGTACAACCATTGTGATGGGATCCCTGGATTTGAAGTTCTCGTAATCCATCCGATCATTTGAATGAATAGAATATTAATATTGTTGAATATGTTGGTGTCGGCTGCTGGTCGGTGTGACCGTAGCCTTGAGACGGGTTGACAGAGGACGGGTTGTCGAGGACGGGTTGACAGAGGACGGGTTGCTAGAGGACGGGTTGTCAGAGGATGGGTTGCTAGAGGACGGGTTGTTAGTGGACGGGTTGACAGAGGACGGGTTGTCAGAGGATGGGTTGCTAGAGGACGGGTTGTTAGTGGACGGGTTGACAGAGGACGGGTTGTCAGAGGACGGGTTGACAGAGGATGGGTTGTCGAGGACGGGTTGACAGAGGACGGGTTGTCAGAGGACGGGTTGTCGGGGACGGGTTGTCGGGGACGGGTTGCTAGAGGACGGGTTGCCAGAGGACGGGTTGTCAGTGGACGGGTTGTCGAGGACGGGTTGCCAGAGGACGGGTTGCCAGAGGACGGGTTGTCGAGGACGGGTTGACAGAGGACGGGTTGTCGGGGACGGGTCGGGGACGGGTTGCCAGAGGACGGGTTGCCAGAGGACGGGTTGTCGAGGACGGGTTGCCAGAGGACGGGTTGCCAGAGGACGGGTTGCCAGAGGACGGGTTGCCAGAGGACGGGTTGCTAGAGGACGGGTTGTCGAGGACGGGTTGACAGAGGACGGGTTGTCGGGGACGGGTCGGGGGCGGGTTGCCAGAGGACGGGTTGCCAGAGGACGGGTTGTCGAGGACGGGTTGCCAGAGGACGGGTTGCCAGAGGACGGGTTGCCAGAGGACGGGTTGCCAGAGGACGGGTTGCCAGAGGACGGGTTGTCAGTGGACGGGTTGTCGAGGACGGGTTGCCAGAGGACGGGTTGCCAGAGGACGGGTTGTCGAGGACGGGTTGCCAGAGGACGGGTTGTCAGTGGACGGGTTGTCGAGGACGGGTTGCCAGAGGACGGGTTGCCAGAGGACGGGTTGTCGAGGACGGGTTGCCAGAGGACGGGTTGTCGAGGACGGGTTGCCAGAGGACGGGTTGCCAGAGGACGGGTTGTCGAGGACGGGTTGACAGAGGGCGGGTTGTCGGGGACGGGTTGCCAGAGGACGGGTTGCCAGAGGACGGGTTGCCAGAGGACGGGTTGCCAGAGGACGGGTTGCCAGAGGACGGGTTGCCAGAGGACGGGTTGTCAGTGGACGGGTTGTCGAGGACGGGTTGCCAGAGGACGGGTTGCCAGAGGACGGGTTGTCGAGGACGGGTTGCCAGAGGACGGGTTGCCAGAGGACGGGTTGCCAGAGGACGGGTTGCCAGAGGACGGGTTGTCGGGGACGGGTTGTCGGGGACGGGTTGCTAGAGGACGGGTTGCCAGAGGACGGGTTGTCAGTGGACGGGTTGTCGGGGACGGGTCGGGGACGGGTTGCCAGAGGACGGGTTGCCAGAGGACGGGTTGCCAGAGGACGGGTTGTCGAGGACGGGTTGCCAGAGGACGGGTTGCCAGAGGACGGGTTGCCAGAGGACGGGTTGCCAGAGGACGGGTTGCCAGAGGACGGGTTGCCAGAGGACGGCTTGCCAGAGGACGGGTTGCCAGAGGACGGGTTGTCGAGGACGGGTTGCCAGAGGACGGGTTGCCAGAGGACGGGTTGCCAGAGGACGGGTTGCCAGAGGACGGGTTGTTAGAGGACGGGTTGTTAGAGGACGGGTTGTCAGAGGACGGGTTGTCGAGGACGGGTTGCCAGAGGACGGGTTGTCGAGGACGGGTTGCCAGAGGACGGGTTGTCGAGGACGGGTTGCCAGAGGACGGGTTGCCAGAGGACGGGTTGCCAGAGGACGGGTTGCCAGAGGACGGGTTGCCAGAGGACGGGTTGCCAGAGGACGGGTTGCCAGAGGACGGGTTGCCAGAGGACGGGTTGCCAGAGGACGGGTTGCTAGAGGACGGGTTGCCAGAGGACGGGTTGCCAGAGGACGGGTTGCCAGAGGACGGGTTGTCAGGGACGGGTTGCCAGAGGACGGGTTGCCAGAGGACGGGTTGTCGGGACGGGTTGCCAGAGGACGGGTTGTCGGGGACGGGTTGCCAGAGGACGGGTTGCTAGAGGACGGGTTGCCAGAGGACGGGTTGTCGGGGACGGGTTGCCAGAGGACGGGTTGTCGGGGACGGGTTGCCAGAGGACGGGTTGCCAGAGGACGGGTTGCCAGAGGACGGGTTGTCGGGGACGGGTTGCCAGAGGACGGGTTGCCAGAGGACGGGTTGCCAGAGGACGGGTTGTCGGGGACGGGTTGCCAGAGGACGGGTTGTCGGGGACGGGTTGCCAGAGGACGGGTTGCTAGAGGACGGGTTGCCAGAGGACGGGTTGTCGGGGACGGGTTGCCAGAGGACGGGTTGCCAGAGGACGGGTTGTCGGGGACGGGTTGCCAGAGGACGGGTTGCCAGAGGACGGGTTGTCGGGGACGGGTTGCCAGAGGACGGGTTGCCAGGGGACGGGTTGCCAGAGGACGGGTTGCTAGAGGACGGGTTGCCAGAGGACGGGTTGTCGGGGACGGGTTGCCAGAGGACGGGTTGCCAGAGGACGGGTTGCCAGAGGACGGGTTGCCAGAGGACGGGTTGCCAGAGGACGGGTTGTCGGGGACGGGTTGCCAGAGGACGGGTTGCCAGAGGACGGGTTGTCGGGGACGGGTTGCCAGAGGACGGGTTGCCAGAGGACGGGTTGCCAGAGGACGGGTTGTCGGGGACGGGTTGTCAGAGGACGGGTTGCTAGAGGACGGGTTGCCAGAGGACGGGTTGTCAGAGGACGGGTTGTCAGAGGACGGGTTGCTAGAGGACGGGTTGCCAGAGGACGGGTTGCTAGAGGACGGGTTGCCAGAGGACGAGTTGCCAGAGGACGGGTTGTCGGGGACGGGTTGCCAGAGGACGGGTTGCCAGAGGACGGGTTGCCAGAGGACGGGTTGCCAGAGGACGGGTTGTCGGGGACGGGTTGTCAGAGGACGGGTTGCTAGAGGACGGGTTGCCAGAGGACGGGTTGTCAGAGGACGGGTTGTCAGAGGACGGGTTGCTAGAGGACGGGTTGCTAGAGGACGGGTTGCTAGAGGACGGGTTGCTAGAGGACGGGTTCCCAGAGGACGGGTTGTCAGAGGACGGGTTGCTAGAGGACGGGTTGCTAGAGGACGGGTTGCCAGAGGACGGGTTGTCAGAGGACGGGTTGCCAGAGGACGGGTTGCCAGAGGACGGGTTGCCAGAGGACGGGTTGCCAGAGGACGGTTGCCAGAGGACGGGTTGCCAGAGGACGGGTTGCCAGAGGACGGGTTGCCAGAGAACGGGTTGCCAGAGGACGGGTTGCCAGAGGACGGGTTGTCAGAGGACGGGTTTGCCAGAGGACGGGTTGCCAGAGGACGGGTTGCCAGAGGACGGGTTGCTAGAGGACGGGTTGCCAGGGACGGGTTGCCAGAGGACGGGTTGCTAGAGGACGGGTTGCCAGAGGACGGGTTGCCAGAGGACGGGTTGCTAGAGGACGGGTTGCAGAGGACGGGTTGCCAGAGGACGGGTTGCCAGAGGACGGGTTGCCAGAGGACGGGTTGCCAGAGGACGGGTTGCTAGAGGACGGGTTGCTAGAGGACGGGTTGCCAGAGGACGGGTTGCCAGAGGACGGTTGCTAGAGGACGGGTTGCCAGAGGACGGGTTGCTAGAGGGACGGGTTGCAGAGGAGGGTTGCCAGAGGACGGGTTGCCAGAGGACGGGTTGCCAGAGAACGGGTTGCTAGAGGACGGGTTGCTAGAGGACGGGTTGCCAGAGGACGGGTTGCCAGAGGACGGGTTGCCAGAGGACGGGTTGCCAGAGGACGGGTTGTCAGAGGACGGGTTGTCGAGGACGGGTTGCTAGAGGACGGGTTGCCAGAGGACGGGTTGCTAGAGGACGGGTTGCCAGAGGACGGGTTGCTAGAGGACGGGTTTTGCTAGAGGACGGGTTGCCAGAGGACGGGTTGTCGGGGACGGGTTGTCGGGGACGGGTTGTCGGGGACGGGTTGTCGGGGACGGGTTGTCAGAGGACGGGTTGTCAGAGGACGGGTTGTCAGAGGACGGGTTGCCAGAGGACGGGTTGCCAGAGGACGGGTTGCCAGAGGACGGGTTGTGCGAGGACGGGTTGTCGGGGACGGGGTTGTCGGGACGGGTTGTCAGAGGACGGGTTGTCAGAGGACGGGTTGTCAGAGGACGGGTTGCCAGAGGACGGGTTGCCAGAGGACGGGTTGCCAGAGGACGGGTTGCCAGAGGACGGGTTGCCAGAGGACGGGTTGCCAGAGGACGGGTTGCCAGGGGACGGGTTGCCAGAGGACGGGTGTGTCAGAGGACGGTTGTCCAGAGGACGGGTTGCCAGAGGACGGGTTGCCAGAGGACGGGTTGCCAGAGGACGGGTTGCCAGAGGACGGGTTGCCAGAGGAGGGTTGCCAGAGGACGGGTTGCCAGAGGACGGGTTGTCAGAGGACGGGTTGTCAGAGGACGGGTTGCCAGAGGACGGGTTGCCAGAGGACGGGTTGCCAGAGGGACGGGTTGCCAGAGGACGGGTTGCTAGAGGAGGTTGCTAGAGGACGGGTTGCCAGAGGACGGGTTGCCAGAGACGGGTGCCAGAGGACGGGTTGCCAGAGGACGGGTTGCCGAGGACGGGTTGCCAGAGGACGGGTTGCCAGAGACGGGTTGCCAGAGGACGGGTTGCCCGAGGACGGGTTGCCAGAGGACGGATTGCCAGAGGACGGGTTGCCAGAGGACGGGTTGCCAGAGGACGGTTGCCAGAGGACGGGTTGCCAGAGGACGGGTTGTCAGAGGACGGGTTGTAGAGGACGGGTTGCCAGAGGACGGGTTGCCAGAGGACGGGTTGCCAGAAGAAGCCCCCACATCTATGGATCATCCAACAAAATCAGCAGACTTCTAGATGTTACTACTGCTCGGTTTAGACTCGGTTACAAGTATCTCTGGGATTCTCATTATCTGCCGATGTAGACCTGACCAAATGTAAACTGTGTCAACAATTATTCGCACACCTCCGTCACTATGTCAAAATCAAAATCAAAATTTTTATTTAGGTAAGGTACATACATACAAGTGATTGTACAGAGAGTGATGGAGTTATAGATAAGGCTAGTACATACAGTGCCTAAAGCCACTATTACGCAAAGCGTTTCGGGCATGAAAGACTAAATGACTAAGGCTTAATACATTGAGCATACGGATTAAAATGAGTTGAGAACAAAAAAAAAAACAGTTAAGAAGGGGGAAACATGGCTGAAAAAGCAGCACAAATACAATTCGGTCGACAAAACAGCGTCACTTAAAACAAAAAACGACATTGGTTGACAATAGAGGGGTAAGGAGGTGAGGAGATGTAGAATCTCCTCAGCTAGTTTCCTAGTTTCTAGAATAGGCTAGTCGCTCTAGGGACTCTAGAAACTGAAGCTTTCAAAATTTACATATACTTGTAGGGTGTCATATGAAAGCTTATGTTAAATGCTGTCAGTTAAAACTAATAGAGGTCTGTGATTGCTCTGTAGAGAGAATTACAGAAATTTTCCTGTTTGTGAAATAGGGAGAGATTTGAGAGTGATGGTGTGAGGTTTATGACTCAAGAACCGTTAGGGGGGGGGGACAGTGGGTGAACGTTGCCTTCCCCCCACCAAGGGAGACGTTGAGACGTTGTGTTAGGCCTCCCACCCTGTGACGTCACGCCACGTCACCAGGCGAGGGAGCCTGTGATTGGCTTAGGCACTCCTACCCGTAGGCCGAGTTTTGGCGCCAATGATTGTGACTGGAAGCGGCACATGGAGTCGTGCCGGCTTCCTGCTGATTGGTCCAGAAAGGTAGGGGGGGGGAGATATGGGGATGTGAGTCTCTCTAGCCGCCAAGAGTTTAGTTTGAATTGGGCAGCCAGGGTGTGAGGAGTGTCTAGGTGGGGGTGGCGGGCCTGCCACCCCACCACCGTTATCGCTCCTGTCGTTCAGTTTATTCATCTTGCATGGCACTCCAGCCACCCTGGGTGTGTCGAAGCCCAAATTCGCGTGAAACTGGGACTGGTAAATACAGGACAGGAAATAGCAGGGGAGACAGTGATCACCCATGGGGCAGCTACAGAGCCCCATGGGGTAGCAGGTGGCTCAGATATCCTGTATGTTCATGGACAATTGGGTGGAAAATGGGCAGGGCCTACCAGTGTAATTAAGGTGTATTACAGCCCCTGTTGGACTTTGAATTCCGCCCGACGTCGTCCATGTGGTAGGTGACGCCGGCCAGTGTCAACCTTGTCACCCCAGTGTAAGAGCGAGTCATGCTCTAGTTTGTTGGGGGGTAGTGGTGATTCCCATCCACATGTGTGTATGCCCCCAGGCGCCACGTGGCCACCCCAGGCCACCCGTGCGTCACCACGGCCGGCCCAGGCCACCCCCCTTTACCCCGCGCGCGAGCAGCCCGGGTGGGGTGGGGTGCTGTGACGTCACGCGCCACCCGTGGCCACCCTCCTGAAGGCCATGCGGTGGCCACATGTTAGGCCACCACCTTTGGCCACCCCTTGGCCACCTTCCCAGGACAGCCTAGGGCCACATCTTGTCGACGCACGAGGAGCAAGCTAAGTGTTGACAGCCAGGTGGTAAGGACCTGGGAAATGAGAAAAATGTGTGGAAGGACACGTGAGTACTTTAACAGTGTAACAGTGTCTCAGTATTAGTGGAAATAAGAGAAAAGTTGTGTGGGCCCCTAGCCCGGCCAGGCTAGGGAAGCAGCTGAGACACCTGTCTGTGGCACGCCCAGGTGACTGTGGGGCAGTACCTGGAGAGGGAAATTGTCACAGTAAATCATGTAGTGATATAATTGTATATCTGTAGAGATGTTGTGTAGACTGACTGAGTTTGGGACCAGTCAGTGTAGAAAATCATCATATAATGAACCAGTCTGTCGATTCTGTATAATCGTTCAGCCTTGGTTAGTGCCATGGTACCGCAGGTGTAATTAGGCCAGGTTAGAGTTAATTAAGCAGGCCCGTGGGGCAGGGTTATTAATGGATTATCCTGAGGTCTGTATATTGTCCTGGTGATTAATTTGCATTGTTTATGTAAGGCATGTCTATGTGTTGATTTGCATGTGGTGGTATTGTGTTGTGTGGTGAGTCAGTAGATGATCGCTGACTGATTGCCTAATGATGTCATTAGCATGGGGGGCATGCTGACGGTATCATATGGCAGTTGGTGCAGTGGCAGGTACTGATATTGTATACTATGAGTAGTCGTCCCTTCAACTTCTAGTGGTCTGGTCATACTAGCCACGTTATGTACATCGTGCATCAGGGTACGTATTCTGTCCTAGGAACTGTGTTGAGGATTAAAGGGACCCTTTGAGTATTCAGGGAAATTCTCAGTCACTTAATGAGAGCGAGCAATTAGTTAATTTGCCTAATTATGGGAGAATTAGTGCCAGCTGTCTGCGTAGAGCGACGGTGCCTTATATTAACGTAAATTGTCTTGCTGAAGCCAATGGGATCGGGCGATCTTTTGCAACGTTTTGCAAGATTAGAGGGGCAGTAATATCGGTATACCTATGTTGTTGCAAAACCGTGTGTTATTACTGTGTGGGCATAGTAATTACGAGTTGCAGTAGTCGCAACCGTATGTGGGCAGTGCTATTTTATGTTGTTTTGCATGCCATTATATGTGTGTCTATGTAACCTTAGGGTTACTTTGTTTCTTTAAGTTGTGTTGAGAACTTGAGGATTCAGTGAGTTAATTAGGGGTAATTAATGGATAAGGGGTGTCATGTTCACAGAAAATGGTTACCATCCGTTTTTATGTGCGGCGATGGACGCCACTAGAGGAGGTAAACAAAGCACAGGACGCCTGCCAAGCTTGGGAGCTCTAGTCATGTAATCGTTTAAGTATAAAGTCAGAACCAGGAATGACTTGACATCAACTACTACCAAGACTATCTCAGTATACAGACACCAAAGGGGTGCACATTTGCAGTTGTTGAATGAGTGAGGGCTGTTATGGGAGAACAGTGTTGAACTTGAGCTTGTGGGATACGTTTCCGGTGCAATTAATTGTCCGTGTGACAATTAATTGACCACTCTAGCTAATTATGTAATTAGCATTCTCATCATGAATTCACGTAGTGGGAGAGGATCTGTCAGAGTCTGTCAGTGATAGTGTTAACGTCAGTTGCTCGAGACTAATTGCCTTTCGGGGTTGGGGCAATTAGTGGCTCATGATAATTAGTGGAGTAATTAACGTCTGGAGTCTTGAGGACTCAGATGACTCGGTAAAGCGAGGTCATGGGGTTAGCATAATACGTTATATTAATCATATTCTGCCTGGTGACAGTGGATTAAGTTGCACTCATTGTTAATTAGTAATTAACTCCTCTTCCGTGAATTCACAGTTTGATGAGACCTGCTTAGGCAGTGCGGAGTGAGACGTATTTATGTATGATTAATCGGTCCTGGTGACAGTTAATTAATTGCTCGAGGTTAATTAGGGTAATTAGCACTCATAGTAAAGTAATTAATGTCTCAGACTGTTGAGAAGCCACCACTTGGGTAGGCTTAGTTAACGTAACTCAATGGGGATATAATTAGTGGTCCGTTTGACCGTAATTAAGAATTACTCACTGATACTTGCAAGGAGTCAAGTGTGATGTAATTTAAGAGTTTGAGTTATTGTGACAAGAGGACTTGTGTTAACGTAGAGTACTATCATGTTGTTGTCTAGCGTGAGACAATTGTTTGTGATTAAAGTAGTACTTTGTTGCTGACTGCTGTGAACAGTCAATTTCCATCATTATTCACATAATCAATGTGTAATTGATTAAGGCAATTTCTTTTGGTTATCGTCTAGTGACGAGGGTAAAGTAACTTAGGGATGAGTGGAGCTGTGTCCCAGAATCCCACCTTGCCTGACTTTGTTCACTTTAGTTGTGATAGGGAGAGTCACTGTTGGACTACCCGCCTAGTTACGGGGGTCTCTCCTGTTTGTAAGGAGCACCTGAAGCTCGTGATTAGAGTAGCTGGACACCGGAAAGCCGTGTCACTATTGATTGCTTGCTTGTGTCATCAGTGGATACTCATTTGTTCAGTTCATGTTGTCAGCCCGAAGTGTCAGCAGGATGGAGCCTGCTGTCATTTCTCGAGGGGCTGTTGAATAGCTGTGTTGCAAATGCCACTGGATGGACATTAACGTAATTAAATCACTTGCTGTGGTGTAACTTAGTCTGTGATATTTTCCTTTGATTTGCAATATTGCGTCATCAGTGGGCACACCTGTGTTCAGGTTAGTTCAGTATGCAGCCACACAGCAAGGGTTGCTAGTTAGCTGTTGGTTATAGTGCCACTGGATGGACATTAACGTAAATGTAAACTCGATAATGTAGTAGTCTAGTCTCTTGTTATTAATAAATTGTTTAAGTTTGTTAAACGGTCTTTGATGTCAACCTTCAACTCT
>WNGS01166780.1:0-24485 GCA_020271785.1 Procambarus virginalis
TAGGTGAGTACACAACAACACACCACACACACACAACACACACACACACACACCCACACACACCCACACACACACACCACACACACACCACACCACATATGCACCCACAGGAAGGAAGATGGAGTGGCTCTGCTGATAATAAGAGATTAGAGTTTTTGAAGAGATGGATATTCAGGCTGTGAAGGTTTCAGTGACTACATAACAGGTACCATAGCAACTGGAGGACAGAAATTATAGTCAATACAACCCTCCACTAAATGACAAAAAAACCCCAGACAGGAATATGATAGAAACAACATGGCCACCATCAATATAATAGAGAGAGCAGCTTCTGTGGCTAGCAGGAACGGATCCAGGCTACTAATCATGGGAGATTTCAACCATGGGAAGATAGATTGGGGGAACAGAGGCCCAGACACATGGAGAGCTAAGCTGCTGGATGTGGCAACAAGAAACTTTCTAAGCCAGCACATCAAGGGACCGACAAGAATGAGAGGAGGGGATGAACCAGCCTTGCTTGATCTGATATTTACCCTAAATGAGTGGGATATAGGGAAGTTAAGTTGGAAGCCCCTCTGGGAATGAGTGATCATAGTGTATGAGCTTTGAGTACCTGGTAAACTAGGAGTAATATTCCCCAAAAGAACTGAAAACAAGGGCTGGTGTACCGAAATGGAAATTATGAGATGAAAAAAATCCTAAAGAAATACCATGGGACACAGAAATCAGAACTAAGTCCGTACAAGACATGATGGACAATGTCACCCAAAAGTGTCAGGAGGCAGTGACAGGTTTATCCCGGCCCAAAATAAACAAAATGAGAATCAAATGAGAATCCGTGGTTTAATAGTGCATGTATGGAAGCAAAGAAAAGGAACAAAGGGCATGGAGGAACTTCCGGAATAACAGAACACAAGAAAGCAGAGACATTATGAAAATGATATAGCAAATAAAGCCAAGACCAAGACCGAACCAAACCTGCTCCCACAGCCATATCAGGAGGAAACAACAGTCAAAGAACAGGTGATGAACCTTTAAACAGGCGAGGACATGTACACAGAGAATCATAAAGAGTGAAGAACTCAACAAGAGATTCCAGGGGTCTTCACAATAGACGAGGTGAAGTCCTTGAGCTAGGAGAGGTGGCAGTAAACCAGGAGGCCTTGGAAGGGTTCGAAATTACCAGAGATGAGGTAAGAGGCACCAGTTGGATCTGGACGTGTGAAGGCTGTTGGTCCAGACGGAATCTCACCATGGGTACTGAAGAGTGTGCAGAGCACTTTGCTTGCCACTCTCCATAGTGTTAGTAGGTCACTGGAAACGGGAGACCTACCAGAAATATGGAAGACGGCGAATGTGGTCCCAATACAAAAAGGGTGACAGACAAGAGGCACTGAACTACAGGCCAGTGTCCTTAACTTGTATACCATGCAAGGTGATGGAGAAGATGTGAGAAAAAAACTAGTAACACATCTGGAGAGAGAGACTTCGTGACACCCTTAACATGGTTCAGGGAGGGTAAATCTTGCCTTACAGGCTTAATAGAATTCAGGTGATCAGGTGCCAAAGATTAAGCAAGAAAGAGAAGGTGGGCGGACTGCATTTTCTTGACTGTCGGAAAACCTTTGACACAGTACCACATAAGAGGCTGGTACATAAGCTGAAGAAACAGGCAGGAGTACTGGTAGGCGCTCCAGTGAATAAGGGAGTACCTAAGCAATAGGAAGCAGATAATTACAGTGAGGGGTGAGACCTCAGATTGGCGAGATGTCACAAGTGGAGTCCCACAGAGCTCTGTACTCGTCCGATTCTGTTTCTGATATATGTAAATGATCTCCCGGAGGGTATAGACTCATTTCTCTCAATGTTTGCTGACGACGCCAAAATTATGAGAAGGATTAAGACAGAGGAGGACAGCTTGAAACTTCAGAAGACCTAAACAAGCTGAAGGAATGGTCGAACAAATGGTTGTTAGAGTTTAACCCAAGCAATGTAATGTAATGAAGATATGTATAGGGAGCAGGTGGCCAGATACTAGGTATCATTTGGGAGATAAAATTCTTCCAGAATCAGAGAGAGTGAGCAAGATCTGGGGGTTGATATCACGCCAAACCTGTTCCTCGAAGCACACATCAAGAGGATAACATCAGCAGCATATGCCAGGTTGGCCAACATAAGAACGGCCTTTAGAAACTTGTGTAAGGAATCATTCAGAACCTTGTATACCACATATGTCAGACCAATCCTGGAGTATGCGGCTCCAGCATTGAGTTCATATCTCATAGAGCAAAATTAAATTAGAGAAGCTCAGAGGTTTGCCACCAGACTAGTGCCCGAACTGAGGGGTATGAGCTATGAGGAGAGACTACGGGAATTAAACCTCACGTCGCGTGAAAACAGGAGTTAGGGGGGACATGATCACCACATACAAGATTCTCAAAGGAATTGACAGGGTAGACAAAGACAGTTTATTTAACACAAGGGGCACACGCACTAGGGGACACAGGTGGAAATTGAGTACCCAAATGATCCATAAAGACATTAGAAGTAATTGTTTCAGTGTCAGAGTAGGTAATAAATGGAATGCATCAGTGATGTGGTGGAGGGTGACTCCATACACAGTTTCAAGTGTAGATATGATAGAGCCCAGTAGGCTCAGGAACCTGTACACCAGTTGATTGACAGTTGAGAGGCGGGACCAGAGAACCAGAGCTCAACCCCCGCCAGCACAACTAGGGGAGCACAACTACCAGTCAGCCAGCCGTGCTCCAAGGTGACTGACAGGGACACACTCCCGACATCACCAGTCAGCCAGCCGTGCTCCAAGGTGACTGACAGGGACACACTCCCGACATCACCAGTCAGCCAGCCGTGCTCCAAGGTGACTGACAGGGACACACTCCCGACATCACCAGTCAGCCAGCCGTGCTCCAAGGTGACTGACAGGGACACACTCCCGACATCACCAGTCAGCCAGCCGTGCTCCAAGGTGACTGACAGGGACACACTCCCGACATCACCAGTCAGCCAGCCGTGCTCCAAGGTGACTGACAGGGACACACTCCCGACATCACCAGTCAGCCAGCCGTGCTCCAAGGTGACTGACAGGGACACACTCCCGACATCACCAGTCAGCCAGCCGTGCTCCAAGGTGACTGACAGGGACACACTCCCGACATCACCAGTCAGCCAGCCGTGCTCCAAGGTGACTGACAGGGACACACTCCCGACATCACCAGTCAGCCAGCCGTGCTCCAAGGTGACTGACAGGGACACACTCCCGACATCACCAGTCAGCCAGCCGTGCTCCAAGGTGACTGACAGGGACACACTCCCGACATCACCAGTCAGCCAGCCGTGCTCCAAGGTGACTGACAGGGACACACTCCCGACATCACCAGTCAGCCAGCCGTGCTCCAAGGTGACTGACAGGGACACACTCCCGACATCACCAGTCAGCCAGCCGTGCTCCAAGGTGACTGACAGGGACACACTCCCGACATCACCAGTCAGCCAGCCGTGCTCCAAGGTGACTGACAGGGACACACTCCCGACATCACCAGTCAGCCAGCCGTGCTCCAAGGTGACTGACAGGGACACACTCCCGACATCACCAGTCAGCCAGCCGTGCTCCAAGGTGACTGACAGGGACACACTCCCGACATCACCAGTCAGCCAGCCGTGCTCCAAGGTGACTGACAGGGACACACTCCCGACATCACCAGTCAGCCAGCCGTGCTCCAAGGTGACTGACAGGGACACACTCCCGACATCACCAGTCAGCCAGCCGTGCTCCAAGGTGACTGACAGGGACACACTCCCGACATCACCAGTCAGCCAGCCGTGCTCCAAGGTGACTGACAGGGACACACTCCCGACATCACCAGTCAGCCAGCCGTGCTCCAAGGTGACTGACAGGGACACACTCCCGACATCACCAGTCAGCCAGCCGTGCTCCAAGGTGACTGACAGGGACACACTCCCGACATCACCAGTCAGCCAGCCGTGCTCCAAGGTGACTGACAGGGACACACTCCCGACATCACCAGTCAGCCAGCCGTGCTCCAAGGTGACTGACAGGGACACACTCCCGACATCACTAAACATGACGACTCTAACCTTCGGAAAAGAAGGTGATTTACCGCCCCGTTATACATGTGGGTATACATAACTGACTCTTAATGTGGTGAGAGTTAGAGGTGAAGTTAGCGGTGTGTGTCACGCCTCCCCATTAGCGGTGTGTGTCACGTCTGCCCATTAGCGGTGTGTGTCACGTCTGCCCATTAGCGGTGTGTGTCACGTCTGCCCATTAGCGGTGTGTGTCACGCCTCCCCATTAGCGGTGTGTGTCACGTCTGCCCATTAGCGGTGTGTCACGCCTCCCCATTAGCGGTGTGTGTCACGTCTGCCCATTAGCGGTGTGTGTCACGCCTCCCCATTAGCGGTGTGTGTCACGCCTGCCCATTAGCGGTGTGTGTCACGCCTCCCCATTAGCGGTGTGTGTCACGCCTCCCCATTAGCGGTGTGTGTCACGTCTGCCCATTAGCGGTGTGTGTCACGTCTGCCCATTAGCGGTGTGTGTCACGCCTGCCCATTAGCGGTGTGTGTCACGCCTCCCCATTAGCGGTGTGTGTCACGCCTGCCCATTAGCGGTGTGTGTCACGCCTCCCCATTAGCGGTGTGTGTCACGCCTCCCCATTAGCGGTGTGTGTCACGCCTCCCCATTAGCGGTGTGTGTCACGTCTGCCCATTAGCGGTGTGTGTCACGTCTGCCCATTAGCGGTGTGTGTCACGCCTGCCCATTAGCGGTGTGTGTCACGCCTCCCCATTAGCGGTGTGTGTCACGCCTGCCCATTAGCGGTGTGTGTCACGCCTGCCCATTAGCGGTGTGTGTCACGCCTGCCCATTAGCGGTGTGTGTCACGCCTGCCCATTAGCGGTGTGTGTCACGCCTGCCCATTAGCGGTGTGTGTCACGCCTCCCAATTAGCGGTGTGTGTCACGCCTCCCCATTAGCGGTGTGTGTCACGCCTGCCCATTAGCGGTGTGTGTCACGCCTCCCCATTAGCGGTGTGTGTCACGCCTCCCCATTAGCGGTGTGTGTCACACCTCCCCATTAGCGGTGTGTGTCACGCCTCCCCATTAGCGGTGTGTGTCACGCCTCCCCATTAGCGGTGTGTGTCACGCCTGCCCATTAGCGGTGTGTGTCACGCCTGCCCATTAGCGGTGTGTGTCACGCCTCCCCATTAGCGGTGTGTGTCACGTCTGCCCATTAGCGGTGTATGTCACGCCTGCCCATTAGCGGTGTATGTCACGCCTCCCCATTAGCGGTGTATGTCACGCCTGCCCATTAGCGGTGTATGTCACGCCTGCCCATTAGCGGTGTGTGTCACGCCTCCCCATTAGCGGTGTGTGTCACGCCTCCCCATTAGCGGTGTGTGTCACGCCTCCCCATTAGCGGTGTGTGTCACGCCTCCCCATTAGCGGTGTGTGTCACGCCTCCCCATTAGCGGTGTGTGTCACGCCTCCCCATTAGCGGTGTGTGTCACGCCTCCCCATTAGCGGTGTGTGTCACGCCTCCCCATTAGCGGTGTGTGTCACGTCTGCCCATTAGCGGTGTGTGTCACGCCTGCCCATTAGCGGTGTGTGTCACGCCTCCCATTAGCGGTGTGTGTCACGTCTGCCCATTAGCGGTGTGTGTCACGCCTGCCCATTAGCGGTGTGTGTCACGCCTGCCCATTAGCGGTGTGTGTCACGCCTGCCCATTAGCGGTGTGTGTCACGCCTGCCCATTAGCGGTGTGTGTCACGCCTCCCCATTAGCGGTGTGTGTCACGCCTCCCCATTAGCGGTGTGTGTCACGCCTGCCCATTAGCGGTGTGTGTCACGCCTGCCCATTAGCGGTGTGTGTCACGCCTGCCCATTAGCGGTGTGTGTCACGCCTCCCCATTAGCGGTGTGTGTCACGTCTGCCCATTAGCGGTGTGTGTCACGCCTGCCCATTAGCGGTGTGTGTCACGCCTGCCCATTAGCGGTGTGTGTCACGCCTCCCCATTAGCGGTGTGTGTCACGTCTGCCCATTAGCGGTGTGTGTCACGTCTGCCCATTAGCGGTGTGTGTCACGCCTCCCCATTAGCAGTGTGTGTCACGTCTGCCCATTAGCGGTGTGTGTCACGCCTCCCCATTAGCGGTGTGTGTCACGTCTGCCCATTAGCGGTGTGTGTCACACCTCCCCATTAGCGGTGTGTGTCACGCCTCCCCATTAGCGGTGTGTGTCACGCCTGCCCATTAGCGGTGTGTGTCACGCCTGCCCATTAGCGGTGTGTGTCACGCCTGCCCATTAGCGGTGTGTGTCACGCCTGCCCATTAGCGGTGTGTGTCACGTCTGCCCATTAGCGGTGTGTGTCACGCCTGCCCATTAGCGGTGTGTGTCACGCCTGCCCATTAGCGGTGTGTGTCACGCCTGCCCATTAGCGGTGTGTGTCACGCCTGCCCATTAGCGGTGTGTGTCACGCCTGCCCATTAGCGGTGTGTGTCACGCCTGCCCATTAGCGGTGTGTGTCACGTCTGCCCATTAGCGGTGTGAGTCACGCCTGCCCATTAGCGGTGTGTGTCACGCCTGCCCATTAGCGGTGTGTGTCACGCCTGCCCATTAGCGGTGTATGTCACGCCTCCCCATTAGCGGTGTGTGTCACGCCTGCCCATTAGCGGTGTATGTCACGCCTCCCCATTAGCGGTGTGTGTCACGCCTGCCCATTAGCGGTGTATGTCACGCCTCCCCATTAGCGGTGTGTGTCACGCCTGCCCATTAGCGGTGTATGTCACGCCTCCCCATTAGCGGTGTGTGTCACGCCTGCCCATTAGCGGTATGTGTCACGCCTGCCCATTAGCGGTGTGTCACGCCTGCCCATTAGCGGTGTGTGTCACGCCTGCCATTAGCGGTGTGTGTCACGCCTCCCCATTAGCGGTGTGTGTCACGCCTGCCCATTAGCGGTGTATGTCACGCCTCCCCATTAGCGGTGTGTGTCACGCCTACCCATTAGCGGTGTATGTCACGCCTCCCCATTAGCGGTGTGTGTCACGCCTGCCCATTAGCGGTGTGTGTCACGCCTGCCCATTAGCGGTATGTGTCACGCCTGCCCATTAGCGGTGTGTGTCACGCCTGCCCATTAGCGGTGTGTGTCACGCCTGCCCATTAGCGGTGTGTGTCACGCCTGCCCATTAGCGGTGTGTCCCAAGCCCCCCCATGTCTCGCACAGATGGGACAGGAGAGGGGAATGATGAGGATAAACCGCTAAGACAAGGCTGACTATATATGACATGGTCAGTCTCGCCGAGACAGGGAGAACAGAGTGAAAGTTAATCTACCAACTTGGATCACCGGGGAATCGAACACTGTTATGATCTCGGCCTGCTGGAGAAACGAGTCTCCCCCCTTGAGAGTTATTCAGCAAGCCTGACCTAACTGGAAGGTCCAGGAATTATAGAGGCGATGACACAGAGGTAAGATGGCGTGTTGAATTTATATAAAAGTTTGAGATTATGGGCAACGAACTAGAAACCAGATAAATGACTTGTTGAAGATGTGGACAAGTTACTGGGGGCGTGAGGCTCGCTTGTGGAGGGCGATGACCTCACTTGAGGCCAGACATCGCAGGGGAAGCCGCGCTTCGTCGAGCTCCCGCCAGAAGGGACCCCTAGCGATATTATCTCCAAGAGAAGAGAAGGTGCAGACGTTCCAGCTGTTGAGTCGAGCTGAGGACGTGTGGTCTCAAGTCCTGGACGGCGAGGAGAGAGTATTAAGCCGCCCAGAGACAGTTTTGTGGGCTGTGACAAGCGCCCTGGTCAGACATGTCAGAGGGAGAAGCGCCCTCGACCAGATAATCTGTGTGTAAGCCCGATTTAAAAGCCAGTTCATAGTGTTCGCTTGTAGTTGGTCGTGTGCCCAGCGACAGTAGCGATGTTTATTTTCAAATTAGAAATGTTTGGTATGGCAGAAAGCCTAAAATAAGAGAGTGAAGTGGGAGGAGCGCGGAGCGACGTCCATCTGCTCTGAGCGCTGGCGGGCAACTGAAGGAGCCCGGCTCCTGAGGGAGGAGGCCCCTCCCGCGTGAGTGAGGCTCGCCCAGCGAGGTGGCGCATGGACTCGCCCACGGGGGAGTCCACTCTCATTATGTAATGAGACAGATAGAGATGGAGACAAAGATGTTGTATGATTAATTTTGTTTATGTGTTAAAANTATCCCAACATAAGTGACTCATTAAATATCCTTGCCAGAGGCACGCTGAGGGCCTGCGCTGCTTCTTTTAGTATCCACGGTGATACTTTGTCTGGTCCTACTGCTTTAGATGCATCTAGAGTTGTCAACTGTTTCATTACCTCCTCTGCTGTCACCTCTATATCTGATAGTCTTTCATCTAGGGTAACCCCTTCCAACAATGGGAGCTGCTCGGGCTCGGTAGTGAACACTCCATGGAAACTGGCATTCAGTGCCTCACAGATTTCCTTGTCACTTTCAGTATATGCCCCCTCTGCCTTCCTTAGTCTTGTCACTTGGTCGTTCACCGACATTTTTCTTCTTATATGACTGTGTAGTAGCTTAGGTTGCTTTTTCGCTTTGATTGCAATATCGTTCTCATAGTCCCTTTCCGATGTCCGTCTTATGTTAATGTAATCGTTCCTAGCTCTGTTGCATCTGATCCTGTTGTCCTCTGTCCTTTGTCTTCTGTACTTCCTCCACTCCCGCCTGCTGACCATTTTTGCTTCCTGGCACTGTCTATTAAACCAAGGGTTATTATATTCCCTCTTACTTTTTCCTTTACTGTTGGTATAAGTCTCTCTTCGGCCTCCTGGCATTTCTGTATGACTAGGTCCATCATATCTTGGACTGTTTTTCCTCTAAATTCTTCCTCCCACTGCACTTCTCCCAGGTAGTCCCTTATCTTCCTGCAGTCTCCTTTCCTGTAGTTAACTCTCCTTTCCCAGACCTCTTGTCCCATGGTCACAAGTGTGTGAGTGTACTTACCTAGTTGTACTTATCTAGTTCTGCTTGCGGCGGTTGAGCTCTGGCTCTTTGGTCCCGCATCTCAACTGTCAATCAACTAATGTCCAGGTTCCTGAGCCTACTGGGCTCTATCATATCTACACTTGAAACTGTGTATGGAGTCAGCCTCCACCACATCACTGCCTAATGCATTCCATTTGTCAACCACTCTGACACTAAAAAAATTCTTTCTAACGTTTCTGTGGCTCATTTGGGCACTCAATTTCCACCTGTGTCCCCTAGTGCGTGTGCCCCTTGTGGTAAATAGTCTGTCTTTATCTACCCTATCAATTCCTCTGAGAATCTTGTATGTGGTGATCATGTCTCCCCCTAACTCTTGTGTCTTCCAACGAAGCAAGGTTTAATTCCCGTAGTCTCTCCTCGTAGCTCATACCTCTCAGCTCGGGTACTAGTCTGGTGGCAAACCTTTGAACCTTTTCCAGTTTAGTCTTATACTTGACTAGATATGGACTCCACGCTGGAGCCGCATACTCCAGGATTGGTCTGACATATGTGGTATACAAAGTTCTGAATGATTCCTTACACAAGTTTCTGAATGCCGTTCTTATGTTGGCCAACCTGGCATATGCTGCTGATGTTATTCTCTTGATATGAGCTTCAGGGGACAGGTCTGGCGTGATGTCAACCCCCAGGTCTTTTTCTCTCTCTGACTCTTGAAGAATTTCATCTCCCAGATGATACCTTGAATCTGGCCTCCTGCTCCATACACCTATCTTCGTTACATTACATTTGCTTGGGTTAAACTCTAACAACCATTTGTTCGACCATTCCATCAGCTTGTCTAGGTCTTCTTGAAGCCTGAAGCAGTCCTCTTCTGTCTTAATCCTTCTCATAATTTTGGCATCGTCAGCAAACATTGAGAGAAATGAGTCTATACCCTCCGGGAGATCATTTACATATATCAGAAACACAATTGGACCGAGTACAGAGCACTGTGGGACTCCACTTGTGACATCTCGCCAATCTGAGGTCTCACCCCTCACTGTAATTCTCTGCTTCCTATTGCTTAGGTACTCTCTTATCCACTGGAGCGCCCTACCAGTTACTCCTGCCTGTCTCTCCAGCTTATGTACCAGCCTCTTATGTGGTACTGTGTCAAAGGTTTTCCGACAGTCCAAGAAAATGCAGTCCGCCCACCCTTCTCTTTCTTGCTTAATCTTTGGCACCTGATCACCTGAATTCTATTAAGCCTGTAAGGCAAGATTTACCCTCCCTGAACCCATGTTGATGGGTTGTCACGAAGTCTCTTCTCTCCAGATGTGTTACTAGGTTTTTGCTCACAATCTTCTCCACCACCTTGCTCGTTATACAAATTAAGGACACTGGCCTGTAGTTCAGTGCCTCTTGTCTGTCACCTTTTTTGTATATTGGGACCATATTCGCCGTCTTCCATATTTCTGGTAGGTCTCCCGTTTCCAGTGACCTACTATACACTAAGGAGAGTGGCAAGCAAAGTGCTCCTGCACACTCTTTCAGTATCCATGGTGAGATTCCGTCTGGATCAACAGCCTTTCACACGTCCAGATCCAACTGGTGCCTCTTTACCTCATCTCTGGTAATTTCGAACCCTTCCAAGGCCTCCTGGTTTACTGCCACCTCTCCTAGCTCAAGGACTTCACCTCGTTCTATTGTGAAGACCTCCTGGAATCTCTTGTTGAGTTCTTCACTCTTTATGATTCTCTGTGTACATGTCCTCGCCTGTTTTAAGTTTCATCACCTGTTCTTTGACTGTTGTTTTCCTCCTGATATGGCTGTGGAGCAGTTTTGGTGCGGTCTTGGCTTTATTTGCTATATCATTTTCATAATGTCTCTGCTTTCTTGTGTTCTGTTATTCCGGAAGTTCCTCCATGCCCTTTTGTTCCTTTCCTTTGCTTCCATACATGCACTATTAAACCACAGATTCTTCATTTGCTTCTCATTTTGTTTTATTTTGGGCCGGGATAAACCTGTTCACTGCCTCCTGACACTTTTGGGTGACATTGTCCATCATGTCTTGTACGGACTTAGTTCTGATTTCTGTGTCCCATGGTATTTCTCTTAGGATTTTTTTCATCTCATAATTTCCATTTCGGTACGCCAGCCCCTTGTTTTCAGTTCTTTTTGGGGGAATATTACTCCTAGTTCTACCAGGTACTCAAAGCTCAATACACTATGATCACTCATTCCCAGAGGAGCTTCCAACTTAACTTCCCTTATATCCGACTCATTTAGGGTAAATATCAGATCAAGCAAGGCTGGTTCATCCCCTCCTCTCATTCTTGTCGGTCCCTTGATGTGCTGGCTTAGAAAGTTTCTTGTTGCCACATCCAGCAGCTTACCTCTCCATGTGTCTGGGCCTCTGTTCCACCAATCTATCTTCGCGTGGTTGAAGTCTCCCATGATTAGTAGTCTGGATCCGTTCCTGCTAGCCACAGAAGCTGCTCTCTCTATTATATTGATGGTGGCCAAGTTGTTTCTATCATATTCTTGTCTGGGTCTTCTGTCATTCGGTGGGGGGTTATATATGACAACTATTATAATTTTCTGTCCTCCAGTTGCAATGGTGCCTGATATGTAGTCACTGAAACCTTCACAGACCTGGATAACCATCTCTTCAAAACTCCAGTCTCTTCTGTATGTGTGTGTGTGTGTGTACTCACCTAGTTGTACTCGTCTAGTTGTGCTTACAGGGGGTTGAGCTCTGGCTCTTTGGTCCCGCCTCTCAACCGTCAATCAACAGGTGTACAGTTTCCTGAGCCTAATGGGCTCTATCATATCTACACTTGAAACTGTGTATGGAGTCAGCCTCCACCACATCGCTTCCTAATGCATTCCATTTGTCAACCACTCTGACACTAAAAAAGTTCTTTCTAATATCTCTGTGGCTCATTTGGGCACTCAGTTTCCACCTGTGTCCCCTAGTGCGTGTGCCCCTTGTGTTAAACAGCCTGTCTTTATCAACCCTGTCGATTCCCCTGAGAATCTTGAATGTGGTGATCATGTCCCCCCTAACTCTTCTGTCTTCAACGAAGTGAGGTTTAATTCCTGCAGTCGCTCCTCGTAGCTCATACCTCTCAGCTCGGGTACTAGTCTGGTGGCAAACCTTTGAACCTTTTCCAGTTTAGTCTTATGCTTGACTAGATAGGGACTCCATGCTGGAGCCGCATACTCCAGGATTGGTCTGACATATGTGGTATATAATGTTCTGAAAGATTCCTTACACAAGTTTCTAAAGGCCGTTCTTATGTTAGCCAACCTGGCATATGCTGCTGATGTTATCCTCTTGATATGAGCTTCAGGGGACAGGTCTGGCGTGATATCAACCCCCAGGTCTTTCTCTCTCTCTGACTCTTGAAGTATTTCATCTCCCAAATGATACCTTGTATCTGGTCTCCTGCTTCCTACCCCTATCTTCATTACATTACATTTGCTTGGGTTAAACTCTAACAGCCATTTGTTCGACCATTCCTGCAGCTTGTCCAGGTCTTCTTGAAGTCTCAAGCTGTCCTCCTCTGTCTTAATCCTTCTCATAATTTTGGCGTCGTCAGCAAACATTGAGAGGAATGAGTCTATACCCTCTGGGAGATCATTTACGTATATCAGAAACAGGATAGGTCCAAGTACAGAGCCCTGTGGGACTCCACTGGTGACTTCACGCCAGTCTGAGGTCTCACCCCTCACTGTAACTCTCTGCTTCCTATTGCTTAGGTACTCCCTTATCCACTGGAGCGCCCTACCTGTTACTCCTGCCTGTTTCTCCAGCTTATGCATCAACCTTTTATGGGGTACTGTGTCAAAGGCTTTCCGACAGTCCAAAAAAATGCAGTCCGCCCACCCTTCTCTTTCTTGCTTAATTCTTGTCACCTGATCGTAGAATTCTATCAAGCCTGTAAGGCAAGATTTACCCTCCCTGAACCCATGTTGATGGGTTGTCACGAAGTCTCTTCTCTCCAGATGTGTTACTAGGTTTTTTCTCACAATCTTCTCCATCACCTTGCATGGTATACAAGTTAAGGACACTGGCCTGTAGTTCAGTGCCTCTTGTCTGTCACCCTTTTTGTATATTGGTACTACATTAGCAGTCTTCCATATTTCTGGTAGGTCCCCCGTTTCCAGTGACTTACTATACACTATGGAGAGTGGTAAGCAAAGTGCTCCTGCACACTCTTTCAATACCCATGGCGAGATTCCATCCGGCCCAACAGCTTTTCTCACATCCAGCTCCAATAGGTGCTTTTTGACCTCATCTCTTGTAATTTCGAACCTATCCAAGGTCACCTGGTTTGCTGCCACCTCTCCCAGCGCCGTGATATCTCCCTGTTCTATTGTAAAGACCTCCTGGAACCTTTTGTTGAGTTCTTCACACACCTCTTTGTCATTCTCTGTGTACCTGTCCTCGCCCACCCTAAGTTTAATCACCTGTTCCTTCACTGTTGTCTTCCTCCTGATGTGACTGTGTAGTAGCTTTGGTTCAGTCTTGGCTTTATTAGCTATATCATTTTCATACCTTTTCTCAGCTGCTCTTCTCACACTGACATACTCGTTCCTGGTTCTCTGGTATCTCTCTCTACTTTCTGGTGTTCTGTTATTACGGAAGTTCCTCCATGCCCTTTTGTTCAGCTCCTTTGCTTTCATACATTCCCTATTAAACCACGGATTCTTCCTTTGCTTCTCTGTTTTTTCCTGTTGGGCTGGGACAAACCTGCTTACAGCCTCCTGACATTTTTGGGTGACATAGTCCATCATGTCTTGTACGGACTTGGTTCCGAGTTCTGTGTCCCAATGTATATCCCATAGGAATTTATTCATCTCCTCATAGTTTCCCTTTCTGTACGCCAGCCCTTTGGTTCCCAGTTCTTTTTTGGGGGTGATAATTCCTAGCTCAACCAGGTACTCAAAGCTCAATACACTATGATCACTCATTCCCAAGGGGCTTCCAACTTAACTTCCCTTATATCCGACTCATTTAGGGTAAATATCAAATCAAGCAAGGCTGGTTCATCCCCTCCTCTCATTCTTGTCGGTCCCTTGACGTGTTGACTTAGAAAGTTTCTTGTTGCCACATCCAGCAGCTTAGCTCTCCATGTGTCTGGGCCTCCGTGTGGGTCTCTGTTCCCCAATCTATCTTCCCATGGTTGAAGTCTCCCATGATTAGAAGTCTGGATCCGTTCCTGCTAGCCACAGAAGCTGCTCTCTCTATTATATTGATGGTGGCCATGTTGTTTCTATCATATTCCTGTCTGGGTCTTCTGTCATTCGGTGGGGGGTTATATATGACTACTATTATAATTTTCTGTCCTCCAGTTGCAATGGTGCCTGATATGTAGTCCCTGAAACCTTCACAGTTCTGAATTACCATCTCTTCGAAACTCCAACCTTCTCTTAGTAGCAAAGCCACACCACCTCCTCCTCTCCCTTCTCTCTCTTTCCTCACTACATAGTAGCCCTGTGGAAACACTGCATTTGTTATGATTTTCGTTAGCTTTGTTTCTGTGAGTGCTATTATGTCTGGGTTTTCTTCTAGTGCCCACTCTCCAAGTTCACTAGTTTTATTTGTAATCCCATCTATGTTAGTGTACATCGCCTTGAAGCTCACTTTCTTCTGTTCATTTACATATCCCTTTCTTGGCGAGTATTCTACTGGTGTGGGAAGCTGTTCCGTGGGTGAGAGGATCTGTGAGGTGGTTTGCAGGGTCGCAGAGGGTTTGGGGTGGGGGGTGGGGGTTTAAGGGAAGGGGGAACGGGTAGGGTGTGGGTTAAGGAGATAGGGGGACATGGAGGATACGGGGTGAGGGGGAGGAGGAATAGGGAGGGTATGGGATGAAGGGGGAAGGGGACTGGGGGGAAAGGTGGGAGGGGGGACATGATGGGAATGGGGATGGGGTGTCGGGGTCAGAATGGGGTGGGGGGAAGGGAGGGTTGGGTGGGGGCAGGTAGGGTGAGGGGAAGGAAGGGTTTCTATGCAGAGGGGGTTTGGTGTGTNCCCTCGCCACCAGCCATGTTACCATATTTATCCCCCCTCCCCTACCCCCCCCTCCTCTCCTCCCCCCCCCTGGCTGGAAGCTGCTAAGACGCAGCTCAAGACAGGCTCCACATCCTTGGTTTATGAGATGCTGTCCCCAGTACCCTTAGCGTGCATGCTTTTGTGCATGTGTGTGTGTGTGTGTGGTGTGTGTGTGTGTGTGGTGTGTGTGTGTGTGTGTGTGTGTGTGTGTGTGTGTGTGTGTGTGTGTGTGTGCGTTCAGGGGACTAAAAAAACAGAGGACAAATAGTCTTAAGAACATGTAACTTGGTGCAGCCGTACAGGTCTTGGAGCGTCCTGGGGCTCTGTCACTCACACCTCATGCTTCTCCTCACCTTTTTCTCTAATACAAATCATGGTGTTACCATGACAACCATCATACAACCCTCTTGTTACCATGACAACCATCATACAACCCTCTTGTTACCATGACAACCATCATACATATGGGTTTATGTATATCTGCATTTCCTGGTGTATGTATTCGTTGTGTTATTTAGCTCGTGTGTTTGCGGTCATTACCACAGCATATGTATACATGTACCATGTATACATGTACTATGTATACGTGTACTAATGTGTATTTTGTACACATAATGTTGTATGTCAATTTGTGCCAATATTCATATAGTTCTGCCTGACCTACTATATTCTAACCTATCCTACCCAAAGGTACTCTAAGCCTCCCTTGCCTGACCTTATATATATATATAGATATATATATATATAGTTAGAACGAGTGTGTGTTGAGTATGATGAGTCTGATGTGTACAGCGAGTGTGTGTTGCGTGTGATGAGTCTGATGTGTACAGTGAGTGTGTGTGTTGAGTGTGATGAGTCTGATGTGTACAACGAGTGTGTGTTGAGTGTGATGAGTCTGATGTGTACAATGAGTGTGTGTTGAGTGTGATGAGTGTGATGTGTACAACGTGTGTGTTGAGTGTGATGAGTCTGATGTGTACAGTGAGTGTGTGTGTTGAGTGTGATGAGTCTGATGTATACAGTGAGTGTGTGTTGAGTGTGATGAGTCTGATGTGTACAGCGAGTGTGTGTTGCGTGTGATGAGTCTAATGTGTACAGCGAGTATGTGTTGCGTGTGATGAGTCTGATGGATACAGCGAGTGTGTGTTGCGTGTGATGAGTCTAATGTGTACAGTGAGTATGTGTTGCGTGTGATGAGTCTGATGTGTACAGCGAGTGTGTGTTGCGTGTGATGAGTCTAATGTGTACAGCGAGTGTGTGTTGCGTGTGATGAGTGTGATGTGTACAGTGAGTGTGTTGAGTGTGATGAGTCTGATGTGTACAACGAGTGTGTGTTGAGTGTGATGAGTCTGATGTATACAACGAGTATGTGTTGCGTATGATGAGTCTAATGTGTACAGCGAGTGTGTTGAGTGTGATGAGTCTGATGGATACAGTGAGTGTGTGTTGAATGTGATGAGTCTATTGTGTACAGCGAGTGTGTGTTGCGTGTGATGAGTCTGATGTGTACAGTGTGTGTGTGTTGAGTATGATGAGTCTGATGTGTACAGTGAGTGTGTGTTGAGGATGATGAGTCGATGTGTACAACGTGTATGTGTTGCGTGTGATGAGTGTGATGGATACAGCGAGTGTGTGTTGCGTGTGATGAGTCTGATGGATACAGCGAGTATGTGTTGCGTGCGATGAGTCTGATGGATACAACAAGTGCGTGTTGCGTGTGATGAGTCTGATGGATACAGCAAGTGTGTGTTGAGTGTGATGAGTCTGATGGATACAGCGAGTGTGTGTTGCGTGTGATGAGTCTGATGGATACAGCGAGTGTGTGTTGCGTGTGATGAGTGATGTATACAACGAGTGTGTGTTGCGTGTCATGAGTCTAATGTGTTCAGCGAGTATGTGTTGCGTGTGATGAGTCTGATGGATACAGCGAGTGTGTGTTGCGTGTGATGAGTGATGTATACAACGAGTGTGTGTTGCGTGTCATGAGTCTAATGTGTTCAGCGAGTATGTGTTGCGTGTGATGAGTCTGATGGATACAGCGAGTGTGTGTTGCGTGTGATGAGTGATGTATACAACGAGTGTGTGTTGCGTGTGATGAGTGATGTATACAGCGAGTGTGTGTTGCGTGTGATGAGTGATGTATACAACGAGTGTGTGTTGCGTGTGATGAGTCTGATGGATACAGCGAGTGTGTGTTGCGTGTGATGAGTCTGATGGATACAGCGAGTGTGTACAGTCTCTCCCGGGCGTAAACTCATCAACTCATCAACCCCTTTTCCCCGGTTCTGAACACCGGTAAAACAAGTACTATTAATAGTGAAAAACCGTTTAGAAGAATCTCCTAACACAATGAAAATGCCAAGTGAAAACCAGAGCCAAAGCGAATCCTGCTGCGTCACCTGCTGCCAATGTCCCTGCGGCTGCGCCCTCGCCTGCGACACCTGCTGGAAAAGGACACGCGCCGGCGCCTACTACGGTGCCAGGTGCCACCCATCGTACGTCAGGAGGCGCCGCTGTCAGTTCCCCTCGTTGAGCGACCTGGAGGTCACCTCCTCCGAGGAGGAGGTCTCCGAGGTCCTCGTTCAGCAAGCCACCACTGAAGAAATCGTCGTCGAGGACGACTCCGCTGGGGAGGTCCTTGACCAGGATGGTCTCACGGGGGAGGGCCTCGTGAGGAAAGTCGGAAAGAAGTTCGCCGGAAAGAAGACCGTCGGAAAGAAGGTCTTAGGGAAAGTCTTCGTCAAGAAGGGGGCCGGCAAGAAGGACCTTCCCACGGAGGACGTCCCAGAGGAGGAGATCGCCGAGGACCAGGAGATCGCCGAGGACCAGGAGATCGCCGAGGACCAAGAGATTGCCGAGGACCAGGAGATCGCCGAGGACCAGGAAGTCGCCGAGGAACAGGACGTAGTCGTGAAGAAGGCCTTCCCCAAGAAGATGTTCGGCAAGAAGAAGTCCACTGAAGAGGAACAGGACGTCGTGGTGAAGAAGGCCTTCCCCAAGAAGATGTTCGGCAAGAAGAAGTCCACTGAAGAGGAGCAGGACGTCGTCGCCGTGAAGAAAGGCTTCCTGAAGAAAGGAGAAAACCGCGGTAAGCGGGTCCGCCACTGCCCGTGTGACTGCTTGCCAGAGTGTAACACGTGTTGGAAAAGGACGCGCGCGGGCGTCCAGTACGGGGCCAGGTGCTGCTGCTCCTGTGCTCACCCTGCCACCGCTAGCCCCTCTCCTACCCTGGCCGACACCTTACGGTCCCTCGTCAGAGTGCCACTCTGGGTCGTAATGGTCCTCGTCCTTGTTGGGGTGCTGGCCCTAGTAGCCGCAGCCGGCCTCTTCTTCTACAGGTCCCAACCTTTACCCTTCCAGGCCCTCGACATGAAGCAGTTTCGGTGCGAAACTTTGCCCGGGACTGACGCCGTGAGATTCCACGACCAAGCTGAGAAAACCCGCTGGTGGCAGGCCAAACCACAGTCTCCTCAGGCCGACCATGAGCCACAGCGCCGCTGGTGGCAGGCAAAACCACAGTCTCCTCAGGCCGACCATGAGCCACAGCGCCGCTGGTGGCAGGCAAAACCACAGTCTCCTCAGGCCGACCATGAGCCACAGCGCCGCTGGTGGCAGGCAAAACCACAGTCTCCTCAGGTCGACCATGAGCCACAGCGCCGCTGGTGGCAGGCCAAGCCACAGTCACCTCAGGCCAACGATAAGCCACAGCGCCGCTGGTGGCAGGCCAAGCCACAGTCACCTCAGGCCAACGATAAGCCACAGCGCCGCTGGTGTCGGTTCTGGCTGTGACTCAATTAAATGAGGTTTTCTGTATTGCAGAGGAAATACCTCCCGACCAGTGAGCGACCCGACCAGTGAGCGACCCGACCAGCAAGACCCCCGCCCAGCAACTCGCTGGGAGGTGGTACTCGCTGGAAGGGGGGACTCGCTGGGAGGGGGACTCGCTGGGAGGGGGACTCGCTGGGAGGGGGGACTCGCTGGGAGGCGCTGGCGTCACCACCCGCCGGGAGGGTAGTGGATTAGAGTGGCGTAACCTCGCTCGCAGTGCACCTTGCTGGGCGCTCGCAGTGCACCTTGCTGGGCGCTCGCGGTGCACCCTGCTGGGCGCTCGCGGTGCACCCTGCTGGGCGCTCGCGGTGCACCCTGCTGGGCGCTCGCGGTGCACCCTGCTGGGCGCTCGCGGTGCACCCTGCTGGGCGCTGGGCGGTGCACCCTGCTGGGCGCTCGCGGTGCACCCTGCTGGGCGCTCGCGGTGCACCCTGCTGGGCGCTCGCGGTGCAACCTGCTGGGCGCTCGCGGTGCACCCTGCTGGGCGCTCGCGGTGCACCCTGCTGGGCGCTCGCGGTGCACCCTGCTGGGCGCTCGCGGTGCAACCTGCTGGGCGCTCGCGGTGCACCCTGCTGGGCGCTCGCGGTGCAACCTGCTGGGCGCTCGCGGTGCACCCTGCTGGGCGCTCGCGGTGCACCCTGCTGGGCGCTCGCGGTGCACCCTGCTGGGCGCTCGCGGTGCACCCTGCTGGGCGCTCGCGGTGCACCCTGCTGGGCGCTCGCGGTGCACCCTGCTGGGCGCTCGCGGTGCACCCTGCTGGGCGCTCGCGGTGCAACCTGCTGGGCGCTCGCGGTGCAACCTGCTGGGCGCTCGCGGTGCACCCTGCTGGGCGCTCGCGGTGCACCCTGCTGGGCGCTCGCGGTGCACCCTGCTGGGCGCTCGCGGTGCACCCTGCTGGGCGCTCGCGGTGCACCCTGCTGGGCGCTGGGCGGTGCACCCTGCTGGGCGCTCGCGGTGCACCCTGCTGGGCGCTCGCGGTGCACCCTGCTGGGCGCTCGCGGTGCAACCTGCTGGGCGCTCGCGGTGCACCCTGCTGGGCGCTCGCGGTGCACCCTGCTGGGCGCTCGCGGTGCACCCTGCTGGGCGCTCGCAGGTTGTAACGCGAGCGAGGTTACGTCACTCTAGTCCACTACCCTCCCGGCGGGTGGTGACGCCAGCGCCTCCCAGCGAGTCCTCCCTCCCAGCGAGTCCCCCCTCCCAGCGAGTCTCCCCTCCCAGCGAGACCCGCCGCCCAGCAACTTGCTGGACGCGGGACTCGCTGGACGGGCGACTCCCTGGACGGGGAGACTCACTGGGAGGGGAGACTCGCTGGGAGGGGGGACTCGCTGGGAGGGGGGACTCGCTGGGAGGGGGGACTCGCTGGGAGGGGGACTCGCTGGGAGGGGGGACTCGCTGGGAGGCGCTGGCGTCACCACCCGCCGGGAGGGTAGTGGATTAGAGTGACGTAACCTCGCTCGCGGTGCACCCTGCTGGGCGCTCGCGGTGCACCCTGCTGGGCGCTCGCGGTGCACCCTGCTGGGCGCTCGCGGTGAACCCTGCTGGGCGCTCGCGGTGAACCCTGCTGGGCGCTCGCGGTGCACCCTGCTGGGCGCTCGCAGGTTGTAACGCGAGCGAGGTTACGCCACTCTAGTCCACTACCCTCCCGGCGGGTGGTGACGCCAGCGCCTCCCAGCGAGTCCCCCTCCCAGCGAGTCCCCCCTCCCAGCGAGTCCTCCCTCCCAGCGAGTCCCCCCTCCCAGCGAGTCCCTCCTCCCAGCGAGTCCCCCTCCCACCGAGTCCCCCTCCCAGCAACTCGCTGGAAGGGAGACTCGCTGGGAGGGGGGACTCGCTGGGAAGGGAGACTCGCTGGACCTGGGAGGGAGACTCGCTGGACCTGGGAGGGAGACTCGCTGGACCTGGGAGGGAGACTCGCTGGACCTGGGAGGGAGACTCGCTGGGAAGGGAGACTCGCTGGGAGGGGGAAGACTCGCTGGACCTGGGAGGGGGAAGACTCGCTGGACCTGGGAGGGGGAAGACTCGCTGGACCTGGGAGGCGCTTTTGGATTATTGTGCAAATTTTTTTTTCCACATACAGCAGGTATGCAGCTGTATTACGAATGTTTCTTTTCTTAGCGGCTACGTCGGTATTCAGGTAGGCACACTTCGTAAGTTTGCTCCGTCGGCTAAGGTTGGTGTCGACCGCTCGCAGCTGTACATAAACTGGATATAACTCAATTTTTTCTCTACTACACAACACGGAGGATCGATTTGATTATAAACAAAGGATTTTAGCTGGAGAATTTCGTCAAGAAGCGTCCTTTGTTTTTTTTTTTTTTTGCAGGGATATCCCTGCGCGGGCCCTAAGCCTCTGGCTGGCCCACTGGGCGGGCCCTAAGCCTCTGGCTGGCCCACGGCTGCCCGCAGGCCAGCCAGTTGTACAGTGACCAGCCTCTGGCTGGTCACTGTACAACTTTTGCATTGCTCTGTTTCTAATTACTGTCTTAATCTGTGACAGACTCTGTGGTATGCAAATGTCTACAGTTCTTCTCTTAGTTGCAAGTTCTGCAGCTTCGTCTGCAATGTCATTTCCTATGATTCCCACATGACTTGGCACCCAGTTGAGAAGAACCCGTCGGCCTTGTCGTTTAAGTGTTTGCATTAATGATATGACATTTGTGATCAGATGTATGTTATCACATTTGTGTTCTTGTTGCAAGGTTTCAATGGCGGTTCTCGAATCTGTATGTATGATAACATGTTGTCGGTGTTGAGCAAGAGCATGTTCCAAAGCCTTTTGAATGGCTAGCATCTCTGTTTGTAAAGTCGAACACCCATTTGAGAGTCTCCAACTATGTACAGGGTTTCCTGCTGTAACTGCAGCTCCGGTTTCGTGTCCCTGCTGGTCTACTGATCCATCTGTGAAGTATGTGAAGCTGTCGGATGCCATGTTTGCTTCTATATGCATCTGTGCAATGTTACGTAGCAGAAGAGGATTTGTCTGGTTCTTTTTTCCCTACAAAAACCATAATCTTAAAGTCTGCTGGCGAAGATTCCCAAGGGGCTTGCATAACAAAGTCTGCATGTATTTCGTCGACACCCTTCTCAGTGACTGTGTTTGTTATATCGAATGTATTGGTGGTGTTTATCGCACAATGGGTCCACCTGGTGCTATTGGAGGCTCTTCTGTCCAGAGTTAGTGCTCCAGTGATGATATCTTTAAGTGAACACTGTGTGGGTGGTTGACTGGTGGGTTAGTGAAGTGGGTGGGTGGGTGTAGGGCTGACTGTGTGGGTGGTTGACTGGTGGGTTAGTGTAGTGGGTGGTGTCGCGATGGTGGATTTGGTGGTGTTACCGCTGACGGACCACCCAACCCACAACTCGACAAATGCTCATATTTCACTAGGAGATCACACTAGGCACTTCTGGCTCTTGGAGAGGGGCTCAACGTCACACGTTTAGGGGATGCGGCTCCAACACGCAGCCTTGTTGTCACGTGCACACACCCACTCGAGCCGCTGTGACTCCCCACTCTCTCCTTATGGAATATGACCTCCTCAATCCCCTTTATCTTCCTAGACTTCTGTCTTACCCTGTCCACAGCAGTGGTTCCTGTTTCTTGCTCTCTCTCTCCTTCTTTACTATTTCCTGGGAAGCCTCACTGGGACAAGTGCAAACACCAGCAAATTTGGGTACATTTACTGGACGAAGTACATAACAATACACGCATACATATAATAATAATGATGAATCCTATACTCTGTACTATTATAATCAGGTTGCACTCCAACACCATCAGAACTCTATCCTCAGCTTGCTAAGTGGTATCCTATCTCTTTGTATTATCAACCTCCTCAAGTGGATTAAGTCTTACAATATAATGTCACATACCATCAAGAGAATGTATACATATATATACCTATAAACACATATAAGGCAAATCAGCATTTGAAAGCAATAACATACATATGTATATATCAGTATAAATGATCCGTGCCACACAACGAATCAATTGACCATTCTATCAGTCTTAGAATACATATATATCTGTAGGTACTCCTGCCTACGTCTGTAACTCTAAACTTCAATATACACTTCTTGGCACATAAATAGCAAACGATCACTCACCTCTCATTGCGTCGTTCACGCTAATGACAAACACTCTCACCTCCATACAAGTGATCATTTAGAACTATTTCACTACCCTGACAACTTCAGGTTCCTCAGGGCTTAAACACCAGGATCCTCTGCAGCTCCTCCAGGCTGCTACCATGAAGATTCCTGAAACTATGGTGCCTCCCTACTCCTACTAGGATCATCCACAGCTCTCCTGGCTGCTGCACCATAAATTTCTCGAATAACTGTGGCACTTCACCACCTCTGCAGAAGCACGTGACACTCCTCCTCACTGCTTCTTCATAGCTCGGGTCCTCTCTTCCCTGCCTTGGAGTCTCATCAACCACTCCTCTGTGCTGGCTTCCAAGTCCTCAGCAACTTCTTCCCCAAAGAACAAACCTGCAACCCATTTGCACTCCAATAAATTGTTTCCCTTTTAAACACATAAACAAAATAATCATACAACATCTTTGTCTCCAATCTCTATCTGTCCTCTACATTTAATGAGAGTGGACTCCCCCGTGGGCGAGTCCATGCGCCACCTCGCTGGGCGAGCCTCACTCACGCGGGAGGGGCCTCCTCCCTCAGGAGCCGGGCTCCTTCAGTTGCCCGCAGCGCTCAGAGAAGACGGACGTCGCTCAGCGCTCCTCCCACTTCACTCTCTTATTTAGGCTTTCTGCCATACCAAAACATTTCTAATTTGAAAATAAACATCGCTACTGTCGCTGGGCACACGACCAACTACAAGCAAACACTATGAACTGGCTTAAATCGGGCTTACCACAGATTATCTGGTCGAGGGCGCTTCTCCCTCTGACAACGTCTGACCAGGGCGCTTGTCACAGCCCACAAAACTGTCTCTGGGCGGCTTAATACTCTCTCCTCGCCGTCCAGGACTTGAGACCACACGTCCTCAGCTCGACTCAACAGCTGGAACGTCTGCACCTTCTCTTCTCTTGGAGATATATCGCTAGGGGTCCTTCTGGCGGGAGCTCGACGAAGCGCGGCCTCTCCCCTGCGATGTCTGGCCTCAAGTGAGGTCATCGCCCTCCACAAGCGAGCCTCACGCCCCAGTAACTTGTCCACATTTCCAACAAGTCATTTATCTGTTTCTAGTTCATGCCCATAATCTCAAACTTTATTAAATCAACACACTATTTACATCTGTGTTATCGCCTCTATAATTCTGGACCTTCCAGTTAGGTCAGGCTTGCTGAATAACTCTCAAAGGGGAGACTCGTTTCTCCTGCAGGCTGAGATCATAACACTCCCCTCCCCTTAGTTTTGAGAGTTATTCCATGGCCAAAGCTCGGATAATTTAACAGCCAACACCAACTGTCTCGTTCTCCAACGATTGGTTCGACCGTTGATCGCTTACGTACTCTTTAGGAGTATACAACTACTTCGTTGCACTGGCAACATCTGGCTCACAACTCGCCCGAAACATGATCTTCTCACAACGATTTGACTTCTCTGACAACTCTTGGCTAGGCTGTCGCTCCTTGGACGCCTGCACTCCATCG
>WNGS01166781.1:3104-16224 GCA_020271785.1 Procambarus virginalis
CTAACTTGTATACGATGCAAGGTGATGGAGAAAATCGTGAGGAAAAGGCTCATAGAACATTTGGAGGAAAATAGCTTTTTAACACACCACCAACATGGGTCAGAAATAGTAAATTGTGCCTCACAGGTTTAATAGAATTCTATGACCAAGCATAAAAATTAGGCAAGAAAGAGAAGGGTGGGCAGACTGCATTTTCTTCAACTGTTAGAAAGCCTTTGACGCAGTACCCCATAAAAGGCTGTTACAAAAGTTGGAGCAACAGGCAGGAGTAAAAGGGAAGGTGCTCCAGTGGATAAGGGAGTATCTAAGCAACAGGAAACAGCGAGTAACGGTGAGGGGGGAGACATCAGAGTGGCGAGATGTCACCAGCGGAGTCCCACAGGGCTCAGTACTTGGACCCCATCCTGTTTCTAATATATGTAAACAATCTTCCAGAGGGTATAGACTCATTCCTCTCAATGTTTGATGATGATGCCAAAATTATGAGAAGAATCAAGATAGATGAAGATAGACAGAGACTACAGGACGACCTGGACAAACTAGAGGAATGGTCTAGAAAATGGCTACTAATGTTCAACTTAGGAAAGTGTAAAGTAATGAAATTAGGCAAAGCGAGCAGAAGGCTGAACACAAGGTACAATCTGGGAGGTGAAATCCTGCTAGAGTCAAATAGAGAGAAAGATCTGGGGTTGATATCACACCGAACCTGTCCCCAGAGACCCACATCAAAAGGATATCATCAGCAGCATATGCTAGGTTGGCCAACATAAGAACTGCCTTTAGAAACTTGTGTAAGGAAACGTTCAGGACCTTGTATACCACTAATGTAAGACCAATCATGGAGTATGCAGCTCCAGCCTGGAGTCCATACCTAGTTAAACACAAGACAAAGTTAAAGAAGATTCAGAGGTATGCCACCAGGCTCGTTCCGGAACTGAAAGATATGAGCTACGAGGAAAGGCTAAAGGATCTGAACCTCACGTCCCTGGAAAACAGAAGAGTAATGAGAGACATGATAATCACTTACAAAATTCTCAGGGGAATTGACAGGGTGGACAAAGACAAACTCTTCAGCATGGGTGGAACACGAACAAGGGGACACAGGTGGAAACTTAGTACCCAGATGAGCCACAGAGACATTAGAAAGAATTTTTACAGTGTCAGAGTAGTTAGTAAATGGAATGCATTAGGCAGTGATGTGGTGGAGGCTGACTCCATACACAGTTTCAAATGTAGATATGACAGAGCCCAGTAGGTTCAGGAATCTGTACACCAGTTGATTGACAGTTGAGAGGCAGGACCAAAGAGACAAAACTCAACCCCCGCAAGCACAATTAGGTAAGTACAGGAAGCAGCCCGTAACAGCTGTCTAACCCCCAGTTACCTATTTACTGCTAGGTAACAGGAGCATCAGGGCGAAAGAAACTGCCCATTTGTTCTGCCATCACCTCGAATCGAACCCGGACCCTAGGATCACGAGTCCAGAGCGCTGTCCGCTCAGCTATCAGGCCCCGTGTGTGTGTACCTACTTATTTGTTCTCACCTATTTGTGCTTGCGGGGGTTGAGCTTTGGCTCTTTAGTCCAGCTATTAACTGTCAATCAACTGGTGTACAGATTCCTGAGCCTACTGGGCTCTATCATATCTACACTTGAAACTGTGTATGGAGTCAGCCTCCACCACATCACTGTCTAATGCATTCCATCTCTTAACTACTCTGACACTACAAAGTTTTTTTCGAATATCTCTGTTGCTCATTTGGGTACTCAGTTTCCACCTGTGTCCCCTCGTTCGCGTACCACCCGTGTTAAACAGTTAATCTTTACCTACCCTATCAATTCCTCTGAGAATTTTATAGGTAGTGATCATGTCTCCCCTAACTTTTCTGTTCCAGGGTTCCAGTAATCTTTCCTCGTAGCTCATTCCTATCAGCACGTAGACTAGCCTGGTGGCATACCTCTCAACTTTTTCTAACTTCGTTTTGTGTTTAGTATACGTGGCTCTGAATGATTCCTTACACAAGTTTCTGAAGGCAGTTCTTATGTTTGACAGCCTTGCATACGCCTTCGATGTTATCCTTTTGATTTGAACTTCAGAGGAGAGGTCTGGTGTGATATCAACTCCCAGATCTTTTTCTCTTTCTGACTCGTGAAGGATTGCCTCTCCCAGTTGGTACCTTGTGTTTGGCCTTCTGCTCCCTACGCCTATCCTCATCCCTTTGCACTTGCTCGAGTTAAACTCTAGTAGCCATTTGTTGGACCATTCCTTCAGAATGTCCAGGCTATACTGTAACCTTTTGCTTTCCTCCTCTGTCTGAATCCTTCTGATAATTTTAGCATCATCAGCAAACATTGAGAGGAATGTGTCTATACCTTCTGGAAGATCAATCACGTATATCAGAAACAAGATAGTTCCAAGTACAGAACCCTGTGGGACACCGCTGGTGACATCACGTTAGTCTGAGGTCTCACCCCTCACAGTAACTCTCTGCTTCCTGTTGTTTAGGTACTCCCTTATCCACTGGAGCACCCTACCACTTACACCAGCTTGTTTCTCCAACTTATGCGACTGTCTCTTATGAGATACTGTGTCAAAACCTTTCTGATAGACCAAGAAAATGCAGTCTTCCCATCCTTCTCTTTCTTGCTAAATGGTTGTTGCTTGGTCATAGAATTCTATTAAACCTGTGAGACACGACTTGCCTTCCCTGAACCCATGCTGGTGACGTGTTATAAAGTCCCTTGTCTCCAGATGTGCTTCCAGGCTTTTTCTCACTATCTTCTCAATCACCTTGCATGGTATACAAGTTAAGGACATCAGCCTGTAGTTTAGGGCCTCCTGCCTATCCCCCTTTTTGTGTATTGGGACTACATTAGCTGTCTTCAACTCTCAGGTAGGTCTCCTGATTCCTGTGACTTGTTATTCTCCATAGATAGTGATATGCAAAGAGTTTCTGGCCGCTCTTTTAGCCTTCATGGTGAGATTCTATCAGGTCCAAAAACCTTAGTCACGTCTAGATCGAGAAAATACCTCCTAACCACATCTTTGGTAATTTCAATATCTTCCAAGTCTGCTTGGTTTATCGCCAGCCCTCTTAGTTCAGGGACTTCTTGCTCTATTGTGGAAAACCTCCTGGAATCTCTTGCTGAGTTCTTCACACACCTTTTTATCATTCTCTGTGTACCCATCCACTCCCTTTTTCAGTTTCATCACCTGTTCTTTCGCTGTTACTTTTCTCCTGATGTGGCAGTATAGCAGTTTTGATTGGGTCTTGACTTTATTTGCTAAGTCATTTTCAAACTGCCTCTTTGCTTCCCTCCTTGCATTGAGGTACCCATTTCTGGCCCTCTAGTATCTCTCTCTGCTCTCTGAAGGAACACTTGGCCATATATATGACCTCCTCCCTCATATCCCTCCTCTCCCTCATCTTCCTCCTCCTCCTCCTCCTTCTCCTCCTCCTCCTGTGTCCTGTTATTTATGTTATTCCTCCATGCCCTTGTGCTTAGCTGCCTTGCTTCCTTACATGCCTGCTTGAACCACGGATCCCACTTTTGCTTTTTGCTTTTTATTTCTGGACCGGGATAAACCTGTTTTCTGCCTCCTGACACTTCTGGATGATGTGTCATCACCCATCACTCATACATCATGCCTTGTACAGACTTTCCTCTGAGTTCTGTCTCCCATGGTATTCCTATTACAAATTTCTAATCTCATCATAGTTTCCCTTCGTATTCCAGCCTTTTACTTTTCGGTTCGTTCCTTGGATGAGTTAATGCTACTTCCTCCAGATACTAAAATATTAGGACACTGTGGTCACTCATCCCTATGGGGGGGGGGTGTTCTGATTTGACTTCCTTCATGTTCCCTTTAGTGCCGCGGGGACACTAAAAAGCCCCGAAATCATCTCAAGATAACCTCAAGATGTCTGACTCAGTCAGGGTGAATACCAGATCAAGTCTGGTTGGTTTATCATTTCCTCTCATTCTTGTGGGCACCTTCAGATATTAACATCAAGTAAAACATCCAGTACTTCCACAAATACGGTAACATCATTATATTTACCAACATTCAGTTTTGGTAAATATAACATTAACTGTTACTCAGATCCCAATTTAATTAAAGTTCAAACAAGCATGGGGAATATACCAGCGCAGCCAGTCTCAAATTCTAGAAGGAAAATTCAGCAACTTTAATTTAAATAATAAACCAAGACCTCATATAATTAAGCTGGAAAGAACAGCTAGAAAATTACGGGCTCGCCATAGCCCGTGTTACCTGGAACTTTTTGTTTCAAGTAGCGAATCTTTAACAACAACAACAGCTAGAAAATGCAGACCTAAACCAGTGCCTCAAGAAAATAAACTCGGTGGTACTAGAAATATGGTCAAGCCGCAGACCTCTTTAAGAAAAAAAGAGGAAGAGATGCAGACTAGACCGAGAACGACCTAACCTCTATAGGCGAAGAACAACATGAGCGCCCCACAACATGAGCGCCCCACAACATGAGCGCCCCACAACAACATCAGCGCCCCACAACAACATGAGCGCCCCACAACAACATCAGCGCCCCACAACATGAGCGCCCCACAACATGAGCGCCCCACAACAACAACAGCGCCCACAACATGAGCGCCCCACAACATGAGCGCCCCCCACAACACAACAGCGCCCCACAACATGAGCGCCCCACAACATGAGCGCCCCACAACAACAACAGCGCCCCACAACATGAGCGCCCCACAACATGAGCGCCCCACAACAACATCAGCGCCCCACAACATGAGCGCCCCACAACAACATGAGCGCCCCACAACAACATGAGCGCCCCACAACAACATCAGCGCCCCACAACATGAGCGCTCCACAACATGAGCGCTCCACAACAACAACAGCGCNTCTCTTCTCATCCTGACATATTCATTCCTGTCATTCTGGATTTTTCTCTGCTCTCCAGTGTCCTGTTATTCCTACAGTTTCTCCATACCCTTTTACTTTGCTGCTTAGCTAGCTTACATCTCTGATTAAACCATGGGTTTCTCATCTTCATTTCACTGTTTTCCTTTTGGACTGTGACAAATTTTGCTGCGTCCTTGCATTTCTGCATGATGTAATCCATCATATCTTGGGCCGTCTTTCCCGAGCTCTGTTTCCCATGCTATATCTGTTAGGAATTTTCTTATCTCCTCATAGTTTCCCTGTGGAAAAAATAGCTAAAGGAGCTCAGTAAGAAAGCAGTTGGCCCAAATGGGGTTTCACCATGGGTTCTGAGAGAATGTGCATCTGAGCTCAGCATTCCACTTTACTGATCTTTCAGGCATCCCTGTGTACAGGAGTCGTAGCAGACGTGTGGAAACAGGCTAACATAGTTCCAATCTACAAAAGTGGCAGCAGGGAAGACCCTCTCAATTATAGACCTGTATCATTGACTAATGTAATAGTGAAAGTATTGAAAACTATCATAACTAAATGGTAGAACACCTGAGAGAGAAATTATATAATATCAGACAGACAGTATGGTTTTCGATCTGGAAGATCCTGTGTATAGAATTTATTCAGTTTCTATGATCGAGCAACAGAGATTTTACAGGAAAGAGATGGTGGGTTGACTGCATCTATCTGGACCTAAAAAAAGGCTTTCGACAGAGTTCCATAAGAGGTTGTTCTGGAAACTGGAAAATGTTGGAGGGGTGACAGGTAAGCTTCTAACATCGATGAAAAATTTCCTGACTGATAGAAAATGAGGGCTGTGATCAGAGGCAATGTATCGGACTGGAGAAATGTCACAAGTGGAGTACCACAGGGTTCAGTTCTCGCACCAGTGATGTTATTGTCTACATAAATGATCTACCAGTTGGTATACAAAATTATATGAACATGTTTGCTGATGATGCTAAGATAATAGGAAGGATAAGAAACTTAGATGACTGTCATGCCCTTCAAGATGACCTGGACAAATAAGTATAGGAGCAACCACTTGGCAAATGGAATTTAATGTTAAAAATGTTATGGAATGTGGATTAGGAGACCATAGACCCTGTATATTACGTGAGAAATCTTTAAGCATTCTGATAAAGAAAGAGATCTAGGGGTGGTTCTAGATAGAAAACTATCACCTGAAGACCACATAAAGAATATTGTGCGAGGAGCCTATGCCACGCTTTCTAACTTCAGAATTGCTTTTAAATACATGGATGGCGATATACTAAAGAAATTGTTCACGACTTTTGTTAGACCAAAGCTAGAATATGCAGCGGTTGTGTGGTGCCCATATCTTAAGAAGCACATCAACAAACTTTAAAAGGTGCAAAGACATGCTACTAAGTGGCTCCAAGAACTGAAGGGCAAGAGCTATGAGGAGAGGTTAGAGACATTAAATATGCCAAAAGTAGAAGACAGAAGAAAAAAGAGGTGATATGATCACTACGTACAAAATAGTAACAGGAATTGATAAAATCGATAGGGAAGATTTCCTGAGACCTGGAACTTCAAGAACAAGAGGTCATAGATTTAAACTAGCTAAACACAGATGCCGAAGAAAATAAGAAATTCACTTTTGCAAACAGAGTGGTAGACGGTTGGAATAAGTTAGGTGAGGTGGAGGCCAAGACCGTTAGTAGTTTCAAAGCGTTATATGACAAAGAGTGCAGGGAAGACGGGACACCACGAGCGTAGCTCTCATCCTGTAACTACACTTAGGTAATTACACACACACACACACACACACAGGCCCTTCTGACAAATCCTATCATGGCACAACTAGGAGCAGGGTCAAGCATGACAGCCAGAGGTAACAGGGGAACAGGGAAAAGTCCAGGTGACGAAATGAAGGAAATGTTCACCCAGTTTCTGGAGGACATCAAGAGTGAGATGCAGGAAATGAAGAATGAAATAAGCAACCTAAAAAGAGAGCTGACAGCAGCAAAGGAGGAGATTAGAGCCCTCAAAGAGAACAGTAACGATGCTGAGACTCAGATAACCACCCAGGGAGAAGGTGGTAATAGTATTTTGGAAGAGAATGCCACAATAAAAGCAACATTTGCAGAAATGCTAAAAAAAAAAACTCTGAAGTAATGTCTGCAGTGATGGAAGTAGCCATGAAAGCAGCCACCTCACAGGAAGCAGCACGCTCCACTAGCCACCTGCTGGAAAGGAAAAGATCAGTGGTAGCTGTGGGTATCAAAGAGTAGGAAGGCTCTAATAGGAAAGAGAGGAATGATAAGGACAAAGCAGCAGTGAATGAAATACTGAAGGCACTAGACATGGAAGGGGCTGAGCATAGCATTGAGAAGATTTTCAGGCTAGGCTGGGACAAAAAAGACCAAGACCGTGTGTTAAAGATAGTGTTTGCAAACGAGAACACAAAGGAGATGATTCTAACAAAGAAAAGCCACCTGCAACATGTGGGAGAATTAAAAAAGTATTCCTCCAGAGGGACATGACGAGGGAGGAGACGGCCATGGTGGCAGAAGCAAGGAAGAAGCGCAGGGCAAGAGGGAAAACCAGGAAATCACAGCTCCCAACACATCATCCCCAGAGGCTAGGGGGGAACCCACAACCAGCTACCCAGTAACACCAGCGGGGATGGCAACCCCACCACCCTCCTCTGCATAGAAACCCCCCCCCCCCTAGCCAAACCCTTCCTGCCCCTACTCAAATACTCAGCCAAATCTCCCTCCCCCCACACCCAATCCCACCCTTCTACCCCTCCTCTCCTCTTGTCGAGTCCCTCCTTCCCCATCCCTTTCCTTCCTGTCCTCCCTCCCCTTTCACCCCATACCCTCCCTGTCCTTCCCCCTTCACTTGATCCCCCACCCTCACCCCAGTATCCTCTGCGACCCTGTTATCCACCTCACAAATCCTCACACCCATGGAACAGCTTCCCCCACCAGCAGAACGCTCACCAAGGAGGCGATTTGAGAAGGGACAGAAGAAAGTGAGCCTCAAGGCAATGTACACTAACATAGATGAAATTACAAATAAAGCAAATGAACTTGGAGAATGGGTACTAGAGGAAAACCCAGACATAATAGCTCTCACAGAAACAAAGCTAACGAAAACCATAACAAATGCAGTGTTCCCACAGGACTATTATGTTATGAGGAGAGAGAAAGAAGAGGTGGTGGTGGTGTAGCCCTGCTGGTAAGAAAAGGCTGGGTTTTTGAGGAGATGGTTGTTCAGGGACGTGAAGATCACAAAATACATGGAATCACAGCATCTCCATAACCCTAGACAACATGGTTTCAGAACAGGGCGCTCTTGCCTGTCGCAGTTGCTGGACCACTATGATATGGCATTAGATGCTATTGAAGACAAACAAAACGCTGATGTAATTTACACAGATTTCGCAAAAGCTTTTGATAAATGTGACCATGGTGTTATTGCACATAAAATGCGTTCAAAAGGAATTACCGGAAAAATAGGCAGATGGATCTACAATTTCCTGACTAACAGAACCCAATGTGTAATAGTCAACAAAATAAAATCCAGCCCATCAACCGTTAAGAGCTCAGTCCCCCAGGGTACTGTGCTTGCTCCAGTACTTTTTCTCATCCTCATATCGGACATAGACAAGAATACAACCTATAGCACTGTATCATCCTTTGCAGATGACACTAGGATTTTCATGAGAGTTGGCAACATAGAGGACACGGCAAACCTCCAATCAGATGTAGATCAGGTCTTTCTATGGGCTACAGAAAATAATATGGTGTTTAACGAAGAAAAGTTCCAGCTCATGCGCTACGGAAAAATTGAAAATATAAAAACGGAAACCACGTACAAAACTCAGGCAAATCATAACATAGAACGAAAAGGCAAAGTAAAGGATTTGGGTGTACTCATGTCGGAAGACCTTACCTTTAAAGAACACAATAAAGTTGCCGTCACAACTGCAAGAAAAATGACAGGTTGGATAACAAGAACTTTTCACACTAGAGATGCTATACCGATGATGACACTTTTCAAAACGCTTGTGCTCTCTAGAGTGGAGTACTGCTGCACAATGACAGCCCCTTTCAAAGCTAGAGAAATTGCTGACCTGGAGAGCGTGCAGAGAACCTTTACTGCTAGAATCCACTCAGTAAAACATCTAAATTACTGGGACCGACTAAGGAGCCTAAATCTGTACTCCCTTGAGCGCAGGCGGGAGAGATACATAATAATTTACACGTGGAAAATATTAGAGGGGCTGGTCCCAAACCTGCACACAGAAATAACATCACATGAGACCAGAAGACATGGCAGGATGTGCAGAATACCCCCGTTGAAAAGCAGAGGTGCAACAGGTACTCTGAGAGAGAACTCTATCAACATCAGAGGCCCGAGACTGTTCAACACGTTTCCACTACACATAAGGAGCATAACTGGCCGACCCCTCACAGTGTTCAAGACAGAACTGGATAAGCACCTCCAAAGGATACCTGTTCAACCAGGCTGTGACTCATACGTCAGGCTGCGAGCAGCCGCGTCTAACAGCCTGGTTGATCAGTCCAGCAACCAGGAGGCCTGGTCGACGACCGGGCCGCGAGGACGCTAAGCCCCGGAAGCACCTCAAGGTAAGGTAACCTCAAGGTAAGGTTTCAGTGACTACATAACAGGTACATTAACAACTGGAGGGCAAAAAATTATAGTCGTAGTCATATATAATCCACCACCAAATGACAGAAGACCCAGACAGGAATATGATAGAAACAACATGGCCACCATTAACATAATAGAGAGAGCAGCTTCTGTTGCTAGCAGGAATGGATCTGGACTACTAATCATGGGAAACTTCAACCATGGGAAGATAGATTGGGAGAACAGAGACCCGCATGGAGGACCAGAAACATGGAGAGCTAAGCTGCTGGACGTGGCAACAAGAAACTTTCTAAACCAGCACATCAAGGAACCAACAAGAATGAGAGGAGAAGATGAACCAGCAATGCTTGATTTGATATTTACCCTAAATGAGTGGGATATAAGGGAAGTCAAGATGGAAGCACCCTTGGGAATGAGTGATCATAGTGTATTGAACTTTGAGTACCTGGTAGAGCTAGGAATTATCTCCCCCAAAAAAGAACTAGGAAACAAAAGGCTGGCAAACCGAAAGGGAAATTATGAGGAGATGAGAAGTTTCCTAAGGGAAATACCTTGGGACACAGACCTCAGAGCTAAGTCTGTACAAGATATGATGGACTATGTCACCCAAAAGTGTCAGGAGGCAGTAAGCAGGTACATCCCGGCTCAAAAGGAAAAATCCGAGAAGCAAAAGAAGAATCCATGGTATAATAGGGCATGTATGGAAGCAAAGAAACTGAACAAAAGGGCGTGGAGGAACTTCCGGAATAACAGAACACCAGAAAGCAGAGAGAGATACCAGAGAACCAGGAATGAATATGTCAGGGTGAGAAGAGAAGCAGAGAAAAGTTATGAAAATGATATAGCAAACAAAGCCAAGACCGAACCAAAGCTACTCCACAGTCACATCAGAAGGAAAACAACAGTAAAAGAACAGGTAGTGAAACTTAGAACAGGCGAGGACAGGTATACCGAGAATGACAAAGAGGTGTGTGAAGAACTCAACAAGAGGTTCCAGGAGTTCTTCACAATAGAACAAGGTGAGTCACTGTACTAGGAGAAAGGGAGGTAAACCAGGCGGCTTTCGAGGGTTCGAAATTACGAGAGAGGAGGTCAAGAGACACCTGCGGGATCTGGATGTTAGAAAGGCTGTTGGTCCAGACGGGATCTCGCCATGGGTACTGAAAGTGTGTGCAGAGGCACTTTGCTTGCCACTCTCCATAGTGTATAGTAGGTCACTGGAGACGGGAGACCTACCAGAAATATGGAAGATGGCGAATGTGGTCCCAATATACAAAAAGGGCGACAGGCAAGAGGTACTGAACTACAGGCCAGTGTCCTTGACTTGTATACCATGCAAGGTGATGGAGAAGATCGTGAGAAAAAATCTGGTATCACATCTGGAGAGAAGGGACTTCGTGACAAATCGCCAACATGCGTTCAGGGAGGGTAAATCTTGCCTGACTGGCTTAATAGAATTCTACGACCAGGTGACAAAGCTTAAGCAAGAAAGAGAGGGCTGGGCGGACTGCATTTTCTTGGATTGTCGGAAAGCCTTTGACACAGTATCGCATAAGAGGCTGGTACATAAGCTGGAGAGACAGGCAGGTGTAGCTGGTAAGGTGCTCCAGTGGATAAGGGTGCTCCAGTGGATAAGGTGCTCCAGTGGATAAAGATATTGCTTCCTAAGCAATAGGAAGCAGAGAGTTACGGTGAGGGGTGAGCCCTCCGATTTGCGTGAAGTCACCAGTGGAGTCCCACAGGGCTCTGTACTCGGTCCTATCTTGTTTCTGATATATGTAAATGATCTCCCGGAGGGTATAGATTCATTTCTCTCAATGTTTGCGGACAATGCCAAAATTATGAGAAGGATTAAGACAGAAGAGAACTGCTTGAGGCTTCAAGAAGACCTAGACAAGCTGAAGGAATGGTCGAACAAATGGTTGTTAGAGTTTAACCCAACCAAATGTAATGTAATGAAGATAGGTGTAGGGAGCAGGAGGCCAGATACAAGGTATCATCTGGGAGAGGAAATTCTTCAGGAGTCAGAGAAAGAAAAAGACTTGGGGATTGATATCACGCCAGACCTGTCTCCTGCAGCCCATATCAAGAGGAAAACATCAGCGGCATATGCCAGGCTGGCCAACATAAGAACGGCATTCAGAAACTTGTGTAAAGAATCATTCAAACTTTATATACCACATATGTCAGGCCAATCCTGGAGTATGCAGCCCCAGTATGGAGTCCATATCTAGTCAAGGATAAGACTAAACTGGAAAATGTTCAAAGGTTTGCCACCAGACTAGTACCCGAGCTGAGAGGTATGAGCTACGAGGAGAGACTACTGGAATTAAACCTCACTTCACTGGAAGACAGAAGAGTTAGGGGGGACATGATCACCACATTCAAGATTCTGAAGGGAATTCATAGGGTAGATAAAGACAGGCTATTTAACACAAGGGGCACACGCACAAGGGGACACAGGTGGAAACTGAGTGCCCAAATGAGCCACAGAGATATTAGAAAGAACTTTTTTAGTGTCAGAGTGGTTGACAAATGGAATGCATTAGGAAGTGATGTGGTGGAGGCTGACTCCATACACAGTTTCAAGTGTAGATATGATAGAGCCCAATAGGCTCAGGAATCTGTACACCTGTTGATTGACGGTTGAGAGGCGGGACCAAGGAGCCCGAGCTCAACCCCCGCAAACAAAAGTAGGTGAGAAACACACACACACACACACCACACACACAACACACAACACACACCACACACACACACACACACACACACACACACACACACCACACACACACACACACACACACACACACGGGGCCAGGTAGCCTGGTGGATTGCGTGCAGGACTTGTAATTCTGTGGCGCGGGTTCGATTCCCGCACCCGGCAGAAACAAATGGGCAAAGTTTCTTTCACCCTGAATGCCCCTGTTACCTAGCAGTAAATAGGTACCTGGGAGTTAGTCAGCTGTCACGGGCTGCTTCCTGGGGTGTGTGTGTGTGTGTGTGTGGTGTGGGAAAAAAAAAAAAAGTAGTTAGTGTAGTTAGTAAACAGTTGATTGACAGTTGAGAGGCGGGCCGAAAGAGCAAAGCTCAACCCCCGTAAAATACAACTAAGTGAATACACACACACACACACACACGCACACACATCCAGGAAGCAGCCCGTAACAGCTGCCTAACTCCCAGGTATCTATTTACTGTTAGGTGAACAGGGAGCATCAGGGTGAAATAAAAATGTTTTACGCCTACGCCGGGGATCGATCCCTTGACCCTAGGACTACGAATGCCGAGCGCTGTCCACTCAGCCGTCAGGCCCGCGCGGTGTGTGTGTGTGTGTGTGTGTGTGTGTGTGTGTGTGTGTGTGTGTGTGTGTGTGTGTGTGTGTGTGTGTGTGTGTGTGTGTGTGTGTGTGTGCGTGTAGACGCGCGTGTGTTCTTTAATCTCATCCCCCAAGGCAAGATAGCGGCATTATGTTAAGAGTGTGGGTACACAGCCGCCAGGGGTGACGGGTGTACTCTGGTACTGTGACACCTCCCACGTGA
>WNGS01166781.1:16452-47269 GCA_020271785.1 Procambarus virginalis
GTGGAACAATATGCATAATAAACCTTTGGTGGAACAATATGCATAATAAACCTTTGGTGGAACAATATGCATAATAAACCTTTGGTGGAACAATATGCATAATAAACCTTCGGTGGAACAATATGCATAATAAACGTGCGATGGAACAGTATAAATAAAACGTGCCATGAAACAATATATAATAAAACGTGCGTTGGTACAATACATATAGCAAAACGTACGATGGAACTATAATAAATCTGCGATGAGGCCATAAATGTGCAACGGAGCAAGATATACATTGTAAACGTGTGATGGGAGAACGTCAGCCACCATAACGAGTGTTGAGCACAGGGACAAATATATCACCTGTAATGGTCATTAGTGTTATAGTGATCAACGTGTCTTAAGATCAGTGATAACTTTTAAAGTGACATATACATTACTTATTGCTTGTATAGGAACGTACGCTGCCACCACCACAGAAACTTTTGCTGCCACCACCACCACAGAAACTTTTGCTACCACCACCACTGAAACTTTTGCTACCACCACCACTGAAACTTTTGCTGCCACCACCACTGAAACTTTTGCTGCCACCACCACTGAAACTTTTGCTGGCACCACCACAGAAACTTTTGCTGGCACCACCACAGAAACTTTTGCTGCCACCACCACAGAAACTTTTGCTGGCACCACCACAGAAACTTTTGCTGGCACCACCACAGAAACTTTTGCTGCCACCACCACAGAAACTTTTGCTGCCACCACCACAGAAACTTTTGCTGCCACCACCACCACAGAAACTTTTGCTGCCACCACCACCACAGAAACTTTTGCTGGCACCACCACAGAAACTTTTGCTGCCACCACCACCACAGAAACTTTTGCTGCCACCACCACCACAGAAACTTTTGCTGCCACCACCACCACAGAAACTTTTGCTGCCACCACCACTGAAACTTTGCTGGCACCACCACAGAAACTTTTGCTGCCACCACCACAGAAACTTTTGCTGCCACCACCACAGAAACTTTTGCTGCCACCACCACCACAGAAACTTTTGCTGCCACCACCACAGAAACTTTTGCTGGCACCACCACAGAAACTTTTGCTGCCACCACCACCACAGAAACTTTTGCCGCCACCACCACAGAAACTTTTGCTGCCACCACCACAGAAACTTTTGCTGCCACCACCACCACAGAAACTTTTGCTGCCACCACCACAGAAATTTTGCTGCCACCACCACAGAAACTTTTGCTGGCACCACCACAGAAACTTTTGCTGCCACCACCACAGAAACTTTTGCTGCCACCACCACAGAAACTTTTACTGCCACCACCACAGAAACTTTTGCTGCCACCACCACAGAAACTTTTGCTACCACCACCACAGAAACTTTTGCTGCCACCACCACAGAAACTTTTGCTACCACCACCACTGAAACTTTTGCTGGCACCACCACAGAAACTTTTGCCACCACCACCACAGAAACTTTTGCTGCCACCACCACAGAAACTTTTGCTACCACCACCACAGAAACTTTTGCTACCACCACCACAGAAACTTTTGCTGCCACCACCACCACAGAAACTTTTGCTGCCACCACCACAGAAACTTTTGCTGCCACCACCACCACAGAAACTTTTGCTACCACCACCACAGAAACTTTTGCTACCACCACCACAGAAACTTTTGCTGCCACCACCACAGAAACTTTTGCTGCCACCACCACAGAAACTTTTGCTGCCACAACCACAGAAACTTTTGCTGCCACCACCACAGAAACTTTTGCTGCCACCACCACAGAAACTTTTGCTGGCACCACCACAGAAACTTTTGCTGGCACCACCACTGAAACTTTTGCTGCCACCACCACTGAAACGTTTACTAGAATCGTTACGCAAATGCGTGCTGGTATCTCCACGGAAACATTTGTAAAATTGCCGCTGAAACGGCGATTTTACGCCGTTTCCCGCCATGTTAGTATATCCACGTAAACGTTGGCCGCATTCTTACATAAATGTTTGCCGGCATCTCTACATAAACGTTTAATGGCATAATTACACATAACCATTTGTTAGTTTATGTAGCTATGTGTCTCATGACCAACCCAGCCTCTCATGTAGCCATGTGTCTCGTGACCAACCCGGCCTCTCATGTAGCCATGTGTCTCGTGACCAACCCGGCCTCTCATGTAGCCATGTGTCTCGTGACCAACCCGGCCTCTCATGTAGCCATGTGTCTCGTGACCAACCCGGCCTCTCATGTAGCCATGTGTCTCGTGACCAACCCGGCCTCTCATGTAGCCATGTGTCTCGTGACCAACCCGGCCTCTCATGTAGCCATGTGTCTCGTGACCAACCCGGCCTCTCATGTAGCCATGTGTCTCGTGACCAACCCGGCCTCTCATGTAGCCATGTGTCTCGTGACCAACCCGGCCTCTCATGTAGCCATGTGTCTCATGACCAACCCGGCCTCTCATGTAGCCATGTGTCTCATGACCAACCCGGCCTCTCATGTAGCCATGTGTCTCATGACCAACCCGGCCTCTCATGTAGCCATGTGTCTCATGACCAACCCGGCCTCTCATGTAGCCATGTGTCTCATGACCAACCCGGCCTCTCATGTAGCCATGTGTCTCATGACCAACCCGGCCTCTCATGTAGCCATGTGTCTCATGACCAACCCGGCCTCTCATGTAGCCATGTGTCTCATGACCAACCCGGCCTCTCATGTAGCCATGTGTCTCATGACCAACCCGGCCTCTCATGTAGCCAAGTGTCTCATGACCAACCCGGCCTCTCATGTAGCCATGTGTCTCATGACCAACCCGGCCTCTCATGTAGCCAAGTGTCTCGTGACCAACCCGGCCTCTCATGTAGCCATGTGTCTCGTGACCAACCCGGCCTCTCATGTAGCCATGTGTCTCGTGACCAACCCGGCCTCTCATGTAGCCATGTGTCTCATGACCAACCCGGCCTCTCATGTAGCCATGTGTCTCGTGACCAACCCGGCCTCTCATGTAGCCATGTGTCTCGTGACCAACCCGGCCTCTCATGTAGCCATGTGTCTCGTGACCAACCCGGCCTCTCATGTAGCCAAGTGTCTCGTGACCAACCCGGCCTCTCATAGTATTTTTATTTTTTATTGTTTTTTTCAACACAATTTATATCTAATCCCAGTTACTATTAAGTTTTAGCCTAAGTCCCCACCCCCCCCCTCACCTTGCCCGAAACGCTATGCGTAATAGTGGCTTTACGTATTGTATATACTTCCTCTATCTATAAATCCAACATTATGTTTGTAAATCATCTATGTATGTACTTTTCCTGAATAAAAAATTTAATTTAGTTTAACTTAATTTAATATAATTTAATTAATTAGTCCACGTGGCCAATCAGCCTCTCAAATAATGTCATTTTTTAACGGAATAGACCAATCATTTAAAAAATGGGAAGTAGAAGTAGAAAGTAAACACCAGAATATTGACATATACTATGCATCGACCTCAATATATTAAGTGGAGTGTTTGGGGTCATGTGAAACTTGCTTTTTTTGGGGGGGGGGGAGGGATAAGTGGAGGGAACGGGCTGGTCAAGTATTAACTTCTCTCTTAAATGCTTCCATTGTTTTCCAGCAACATTTCTTACACATACTGGCAGGAAGTGAAAGATTTATGGACCTCTGATGTCTAGTATCTACAATAACATTTATTGAATGTGGTAAAAACTGTTACTGGAGTCTCCAGCCAAACGTTTGCTAGTAGAACACATGGGTGGGAACGCCCTTTGGTAATGTCACTTATACTGACCCATGCTGGGGGGGGGGAGAGTGTTTTAGAAACACTTTCTAACATTGCGGGAACGTTGCTTGATTTCTCACTTAAATGTTTGCTAGAATCACTATGGAAACGTTTGCAAAAGGTATGTTTTAAACGTATGGTTTAAACTTTTGCTTGAATCTTCGTTGAAACGTTTGCTTAGAAACTAAGGACATGTCTGTTACTCCATTAACCTTACCAACGAAAACGTTTGTTAGAATATCGAGGAATGTGGTGAGTGGGTCAAGTAATTAGTGAGGTGACAGGTGGCACCAACAACGATTGGTAGCAAGGATACAAAGCAACACTGCTAATACCAAGGCCAGGTAGTGCCAAGGACAGATAGTGACAATGTTAAGAGTGCCATCATCCTCACATAATACCCTCAGTGTTCATAGATAGGACAAGGAGTAGGAGGTGGAGGTATGAGGAGATATGAGCAGGATGTAGAGGATGAGGGTAAGAGGAGGTAGAAAGAAATGTAAGATTATGTACGAGGCAGAGGTAAGAGGAGAAGTAGGATGAGGTGGAGGAGCAGGAGGAGATGATGTGGCATTGTGGCTGCCTTAAAACTCATATTTATAAATAAATTGGGCAAACTCCCAGCTCTGGCTTTCATCTCTCGGGCAACGACGCGGCCCTGAGATATATTTTAGGCTTCGCTGTGTGCTGAGGTTAAACTCCACTTAAATATGAAGGTGACGCATCTGTGGCAGGGGTGAGAGTACTACCAATGAGAAGCGACAGGTGTAAGGGACACTTGTGTGGGTCTGGCCAGAGGTGACGCATCTGTGGCAGGGGTGAGAGTACTACCAATGAGAAGCGACAGGTGTAAGGGACACTTGTGTGGGTCTGGCCAGAGGTGACGCATCTGTGGCAGGGGTGAGAGTACTACCAATGAGAAGCGACAGGTGTAAGGGACACTTGTGTGGGTCTGGCCAGAGGTGACGCATCTGTGGCAGGGGGGAGAGTACTACCAATGAGAAGCGACAGGTGTAAGGGACAATTGCGTGGGTCTGGCCAGAGGTGACGCATCTGTGGCAGGGGTGAGAGTACTACCAATGAGAAGCGACAGGTGTAAGGGACACTTGTGTGGGTCTGGCCAGAGGTGACGCATCTGTGGCAGGGGTGAGAGTACTACCAATGAGAAGCGACAGGTGTAAGGGACACTTGTGTGGGTCTGGCCAGAGGTGACGCATCTGTGGCAGGGTGAGAGTACTACCAATGAGAAGCGACAGGTGTAAGGGACACTTGTGTGGGTCTGGCCAGAGGTGACGCATCTGTGGCAGGGGGAGAGTACTACCAATGAGAAGCGACAGGTGTAAGGGACACTTGTGTGGGTCTGGCCAGAGGTGACGCATCTGTGGCAGGGGGGAGAGTACTACCAATGAGAAGCGACAGGTGTAAGGGACACTTGTGTGGGTCTGGCCAGAGGTCACACACCTCTAGGAATAATGAGATCATAAGGAACATGTACATTCAAGAGTCATACAATAATGGGAGTGTAAGCGGTCCAACAGTAAGGTTAAGTAGTTGGAATTATCAGAACAAATTATGAGGAAGAAATCAACCTGTCCAATAGACAGGTTGAGGGGTAGATGTATAGTGGATTGAAAATGGATGAGATAGACGGGGATGGAGGCAAGGGTGATGAAACGATGGGGGAGAGACGGGAGGAGATAGTGACAAGGGGTATAGGTGAGACATGTTGGTGACATACTTCTAGGATCACATGTCTGGCACTGTGCCAGTGGCAACAGCGGATATGATGGGTGATGATGTGGTCAAGTATCAATGGTGCAGTAAACTGTAGTGGGGAGGGAGAGTGTGTGTATGTACTCACCTATTTGTGCTTGCGCGGGTTGAGCTTTGGCTCTTTGGTCCCGCCTCTCAACTGTCAATCAACTGGTGTACAGATTCCTGAGGCTACTGAACTCTATCATATCTACATTTGAAACTGTGTATGGAGTCAGCCTCCACCACATCACTGCCTAATGCATTCCATCCGTTAACTACTCTGACACTGAAAAAGTTCCTTCTAACGTTCCTGTGGCTCATGTGGGTACTCAGTTTCCACCTGTGTCCCCTTGTTCGCGTCCCCCAGTGTTGAATAGTTTATCCTTGTTTACCCGGTCGATTCCCCTGAGGATTTTGTAGGTTGTGATCATGTCTCCCCTTACTCTTCTGTCTTCCAGTGTCGTAAGGTGCATTTCCCGCAGCTTTTCCACATAACTCATGCCTCTTAGTTCTGGGACTAGTCTATTGGCATACCTTTGGACTTTTTCCAGCTTCGTCTTGTGCTTGACAAGGTACGGACTCCATGCTGGGGCCGCATACTCCAGGATTGGTCTTACATATGTGGTGTACAAGATTCTGAATGATTCCTTACACAGGTTCCTGAACGCTGTTCTGATGTTAGCCAGCCTCGCATATGCCGCAGACGTTATTTTTTTATGTGGGCTTCAGGAGACAGGTTTGGTGTGATATCAACTCCTAGATCTTTCTCTCTGTCCGTTTCATTAAGTACTTCATCTCCTATTCTGTATCCTGTGTCTGGCCTCCAGTTTCCACTGCCTAGTTTCATTACTTTGCATTTACTCGGGTTGAACTTCAACAGCCATTTGTTGGACCATTCACTCAGTCTGTCTAGGTCATCTTGTAGCCTCCTACTATCATCCTCTGTTTCAATCCTCCTCATAATTTTTGCATCATCGGCAAACATTGAGTGAAACGATTCTATACCTTCTGGGAGATCATTTACATATATCAGAAACAGTATAGGTCCAAGGACTGACCCCTGCGGGACTCCACTCGTAACGTCTCGCCAATCTGAGACCTCACCCCTCACACTGACTCGTTGTCTCCTGTTGCTTATGGTACTCCTTTATCCAATGGAGTACCTTCCCTTTCACTCCAGCCTGCATCTCCAGCTTTTTCACCAGCCTCTTGTGTGGTACTGTATCAAAGGCTTTCTGACAATCCAAAAATATGCAGTCTGCCCACCCTTCTCTTTCTTGCCTGGTCGTAGAATTGAAGTAGCCCTGTGAGGCAGGACCTGCCATCCCTGAACCCATGTTGATGCTGTGTTACAAAGTTCTTTCGCTCCAGATGCTCCACTAGCTTTTTTCGCACAATCTTCTCCATCAGCTTGCATGGTATGCAGGTTAGGGACACTGGCCTGTAGTTCAGTGCCTCCTGTCTATCCCCTTTCTTGTATATCGGGACTACGTTAGCTGCTTTCCAAATTTCTGGCAGTTCCCTGTTGCCAGTGATTTGTTATACACTATGGAGAATGGTAGGCACAGTTCTTCTGCTCCTTCCTTTGGTATCCAAGGGGAGAGTCCATCTGGGCCTATAGCCTTTATCACATCCAACTCGAGTAAACACTTCCTTACTTCCCCGCTGGTAGTCTCAAACTCTTCCAGTGGTTCCTGGTTAGCTATTCCCTCTCTTATCTCTGGAATTTCTCCTTGCTCTAAGGTGAAGACCTCCTGGAATTTCTTATTCAGATCCTCACACACTTCCTTGTCGTTTGTAGTGAATCCTTCTGCCTCTATCCTTAATTTCATAACCTGTTCCTTTACTGTTGTTTTTCTCCTGATGTGGCTATGCAGCAATTTAGGCTGAGTCTTTGCCTTGCTTGCGATGTCATTTTCGTATTGTCTTTCTGCCTCTCTTCTCATCCTGACATATTCATTCCTGGCATTCTGGTATTTTTCTCTGCTCTCCAGTGTCCTGTTATTCCTACAGTTTCTCCATACCCTTTTACTTTGCTGCTTAGCTAGCTTACATCTCTGATTAAACCATGGGTTTCTCATCTTCATTTCACTGTTTTCCTTTTGGACTGGGACAAACTTGTTTGCTGCGTCCTTGCATTTCTGCATGATGTAATCCATCATATCTTGGGCCGTCTTTCCCCTGAGCTCTGTTTCCCATGCTATATCTGTTAGGAATTTTCTTATCTCCTCATAGTTTCCCTGTGGAAAATATGCTAAAGGAGCTCAGTAAGAAAGCAGTTGGCCCAAATGGGGTTTCACCATGGGTTCTGAGAGAATGTGCATCTGAGCTCAGCATTCCACTTTACCTGATCTTTCAGGCATCCCTGTGTACAGGAGTCGTAGCAGACGTGTGGAAACAGGCTAACATAGTTCCAATCTACAAAAGTGGCAGCAGGGAAGACCCTCTCAATTATAGACCTGTATCATTGACTAATGTAATAGTGAAAGTATTGAAAACTATCATAACTAAATGTGTAGAACACCTGGAGAGAAATGATATAATATCAGACAGACAGTATGGTTTTCGATCTGGAAGATCCTGTGTATCGAATTTATTCAGTTTCTATGATCGAGCCACAGAGATTTTACAGGAAAGAGATGGTTGGGTTGACTGCATCTATCTGGACCTAAAAAAAAGGCTTTCGACAGAGTTCCACATAAGAGGTTGTTCTGGAAACTGGAAAATGTTGGAGGGGTGACAGGTAAGCTTCTAACATCGATGAAAAATTTCCTGACTGATAGAAAAATGAGGGCAGTGATCAGAGGCAATGTATCGGACTGGAGAAATGTCACAAGTGGAGTACCACAGGGTTCAGTTCTCGCACCAGTGATGTTTATTGTCTACATAAATGATCTACCAGTTGGTATACAAAATTATATGAACATGTTTGCTGATGATGCTAAGATAATAGGAAGGATAAGAAACTTAGATGACTGTCATGCCCTTCAAGATGACCTGGACAAAATAAGTATATGGAGCACCACTTGGCAAATGGAATTTAATGTTAATAAATGTTATGGAATGTGGATTAGGAGACCATAGACCCCACGCAACCTGTATATTACGTGAGAAATCTTTAAAGCATTCTGATAAAGAAAGAGATCTAGGGGTGGTTCTAGATAGAAAACTATCACCTGAAGACCACATAAAGAATATTGTGCGAGGAGCCTATGCCACGCTTTCTAACTTCAGAATTGCTTTTAAATACATGGATGGCGATATACTAAAGAAATTGTTCACGACTTTTGTTAGACCAAAGCTAGAATATGCAGCGGTTGTGTGGTGCCCATATCTTAAGAAGCACATCAACAAACTTTAAAAGGTGCAAAGACATGCTACTAAGTGGCTCCAAGAACTGAAGGGCAAGAGCTATGAGGAGAGGTTAGAGGCATTAAATATGCCAAAACTAGAAGACAGAAGAAAAAGAGGTGATATGATCACTACGTACAAAATAGTAACAGGAATTGATAAAATCGATAGGGAAGATTTCCTGAGACCTGGAACTTCAAGAACAAGAGGTCATAGATTTAAACTAGCTAAACACAGATGCCGAAGAAATATAAGAAAATTCACTTTTGCAAACAGAGTGGTAGACGGTTGGAATAAGTTAGGTGAGGTGGAGGCCAAGACCGTTAGTAGTTTCAAAGCGTTATATGACAAAGAGTGCAGGGAAGACGGGACACCACGAGCGTAGCTCTCATCCTGTAACTACACTTAGGTAATTACACACACACACACACACACAGGCCCTTCTGACAAATCCTATCATGGCACAACTAGGAGCAGGGTCAAGCATGACAGCCAGAGGTAACAGGGGAACAGGGAAAAGTCCAGGTGACGAAATGAAGGAAATGTTCACCCAGTTTCTGGAGGACATCAAGAGTGAGATGCAGGAAATGAAGAATGAAATAAGCAACCTAAAAAGAGAGCTCACAGCAGCAAAGGAGGAGATTAGAGCCCTCAAAGAGAACAGTAACGATGCTGAGACTCAGATAACCACCCAGGAAGAAGGTGGTAATAGTATTTTGGAAGAGAATGCCACAATAAAAGCAACATTTGCAGAAATGCTAAAAAAAAAACTCTGAAGTAATGTCTGCAGTGATGGAAGTAGCCATGAAAGCAGCCACCTCACAGGAAGCAGCACGCTCCACTAGCCACCTGCTGGAAAGGAAAAGATCAGTGGTAGCTGTGGGTATCAAAGAGTAGGAAGGCTCTAATAGGAAAGAGAGGAATGATAAGGACAAAGCAGCAGTGAATGAAATACTGAAGGCACTAGACATGGAAGGGGCTGAGCATAGCATTGAGAAGATTTTCAGGCTAGGCTGGGACAAAAAAGACCAAGACCGTGTGTTAAAGATAGTGTTTGCAAACGAGAACACAAAGGAGATGATTCTAACAAAGAAAAGCCACCTGCAACATGTGGGAGAATTAAAAAAGTATTCCTCCAGAGGGACATGATGAGGGAGGAGACGGCCATGGTGGCAGAAGCAAGGAAGAAGCGCAGGGCAAGAGGGGAAAACCAGGAAATCACAGCTCCCAACACATCATCCCCAGAGGCTAGGGGGGAACCCACAACCAGCTACCCAGTAACACCAGCGGGGATGGCAACCCCACCACCCTCCTCTGCATAGAAACCCCCCCCCCCTAGCCAAAACCCTTCCTGCCCCTACTCAAATACTCAGCCAAATCTCCCTCCCCCCACACCCAATCCCCACCCTTCTACCCCTCCTCTCCTCTTGTCGAGTCCCTCCTTCCCCATCCCTTTCCTTCCTGTCCTCCCTCCCCTTTCACCCCATACCCTCCCTGTCCTTCCCCCTTCACTTGATCCCCCACCCCTCACCCCAGTATCCTCTGCGACCCTGTTATCCACCTCACAAATCCTCACACCCATGGAACAGCTTCCCCCACCAGCAGAACGCTCACCAAGGAGGCGATTTGAGAAGGGACAGAAGAAAGTGAGCCTCAAGGCAATGTACACTAACATAGATGGAATTACAAATAAAGCAAATGAACTTGGAGAATGGGTACTAGAGGAAAACCCAGACATAATAGCTCTCACAGAAACAAAGCTAACGAAAACCATAACAAATGCAGTGTTCCCACAGGACTATTATGTTATGAGGAGAGAGAAAGAAGAGGTGGTGGTGGTGTAGCCCTGCTGGTAAGAAAAGGCTGGGTTTTTGAGGAGATGGTTGTTCAGGGACGTGAAGATCACAAAATACATGGAATCACAGCATCTCCATAACCCTAGACAACATGGTTTCAGAACAGGGCGCTCTTGCCTGTCGCAGTTGCTGGACCACTATGATATGGCATTAGATGCTATGGAAGACAAACAAAACGCTGATGTAATTTACACAGATTTCGCAAAAGCTTTTGATAAATGTGACCATGGTGTTATTGCACATAAAATGCGTTCAAAAGGAATTACCGGAAAAATAGGCAGATGGATCTACAATTTCCTGACTAACAGAACCCAATGTGTAATAGTCAACAAAATAAAATCCAGCCCATCAACCGTGAAGAGCTCAGTCCCCCAGGGTACTGTGCTTGCTCCAGTACTTTTTCTCATCCTCATATCGGACATAGACAAGAATACAACCTATAGCACTGTATCATCCTTTGCAGATGACACTAGGATTTTCATGAGAGTTGGCAACATAGAGGACACGGCAAACCTCCAATCAGATGTAGATCAGGTCTTTCTATGGGCTACAGAAAATAATATGGTGTTTAACGAAGATAAGTTCCAGCTCATGCGCTACGGAAAAATTGAAAATATAAAAACGGAAACCACGTACAAAACTCAGGCAAATCATAACATAGAACGAAAAGGCAAAGTAAAGGATTTGGGTGTACTCATGTCGGAAGACCTTACCTTTAAAGAACACAATAAAGTTGCCGTCACAACTGCAAGAAAAATGACAGGTTGGATAACAAGAACTTTTCACACTAGAGATGCTATACCGATGATGACACTTTTCAAAACGCTTGTGCTCTCTAGAGTGGAGTACTGCTGCACAATGACAGCCCCTTTCAAAGCTAGAGAAATTGCTGACCTGGAGAGCGTGCAGAGAACCTTTACTGCTAGAATCCACTCAGTAAAACATCTAAATTACTGGGACCGACTAAGGAGCCTAAATCTGTACTCCCTTGAGCGCAGGCGGGAGAGATACATAATAATTTACACGTGGAAAATATTAGAGGGGCTGGTCCCAAACCTGCACACAGAAATAACATCACATGAGACCAGAAGACATGGCAGGATGTGCAGAATACCCCCGTTGAAAAGCAGAGGTGCAACTGGTACTCTGAGAGAGAACTCTATCAACATCAGAGGCCCGAGACTGTTCAACACGTTTCCACTACACATAAGGAGCATAACTGGCCGACCCCTCACAGTGTTCAAGAGAGAACTGGATAAGCACCTCCAAAGGATACCTGTTCAACCAGGCTGTGACTCATACGTCAGGCTGCGAGCAGCCGCGTCTAACAGCCTGGTTGATCAGTCCAGCAACCAGGAGGCCTGGTCGACGACCGGGCCGCGGGGACGCTAAGCCCCGGAAGCACCTCAAGGTAAGGTAACCTCAAGGTAAGGTTTCAGTGACTACATAACAGGTACATTAACAACTGGAGGGCAAAAAATTATAGTCGTAGTCATATATAATCCACCACCAAATGACAGAAGACCCAGACAGGAATATGATAGAAACAACATGGCCACCATTAACATAATAGAGAGAGCAGCTTCTGTTGCTAGCAGGAATGGATCTGGACTACTAATCATGAGAGACTTCAACCATGGGAAGATAGATTGGGAGAACAGAGACCCACATGGAGGACCAGAAACATGGAGAGCTAAGCTGCTGGACGTGGCAACAAGAAACTTTCTAAACCAGCACATCAAGGAACCAACAAGAATGAGAGGAGAAGATGAACCAGCAATGCTTGATTTGACATTTACCCTAAATGAGTGGGATATAAGGGAAGTCAAGATGGAAGCACCCTTGGGAATGAGTGATCATAGTGTATTGAACTTTGAGTACCTGGTAGAGCTAGGAATTATCTCCCCCAAAAAAGAACTAGGAAACAAAAGGCTGGCAAACCGAAAGGGAAATTATGAGGAGATGAGAAGTTTCCTAAGGGAAATACCTTGGGACACAGACCTCAGAGCTAAGTCTGTACAAGATATGATGGACTATGTCACCCAAAAGTGTCAGGAGGCAGTAAGCAGGTACATCCCGGCTCAAAAGGAAAAATCCGAGAAGCAAAAGAAGAATCCATGGTATAATAGGGCATGTATGGAAGCAAAGAAACTGAACAAAAGGGCGTGGAGGAACTTCCGGAATAACAGAACACCAGAAAGCAGAGAGAGATACCAGAGAACCAGGAATGAATATGTCAGGGTGAGAAGAGAAGCAGAGAAAAGTTATGAAAATGATATAGCAAACAAAGCCAAGACCGAACCAAAGCTACTCCACAGTCACATCAGAAGGAAAACAACAGTAAAAGAACAGGTAGTGAAACTTAGAACAGGCGAGGACAGGTATACCGAGAATGACAAAGAGGTGTGTGAAGAACTCAACAAGAGGTTCCAGGAGTTCTTCACAATAGAACAAGGTGAAGTCACTGTGCTAGGAGAAAGGGAGGTAAACCAGGCGGCTTTCGAGGGTTCGAAATTACGAGAGAGGAGGTCAAGAGACACCTGCGGGATCTGGATGTTAGAAAGGCTGTTGGTCCAGACGGGATCTCGCCATGGGTACTGAAAGTGTGTGCAGAGGCACTTTGCTTGCCACTCTCCATAGTGTATAGTAGGTCACTGGAGACGGGAGACCTACCAGAAATATGGAAGATGGCGAATGTGGTCCCAATATACAAAAAGGGCGACAGGCAAGAGGTACTGAACTACAGGCCAGTGTCCTTGACCTGTATACCATGCAAGGTGATGGAGACGATCGTGAGAAAAAATCTGGTATCACATCTGGAGAGAAGGGACTTCGTGACAAATCGCCAACATGCGTTCAGGGAGGGGTAAATCTTGCCTGACTGGCTTAATAGAATTCTACGACCAGGTGACAAAGCTTAAGCAAGAAAGAGAGGGCTGGGCGGACTGCATTTTCTTGGATTGTCGGAAAGCCTTTGACACAGTACCGCATAAGAGGCTGGTACATAAGCTGGAGAGACAGGCAGGTGTAGCTGGTAAGGTGCTCCAGTGGATAAGGGAGTACCTAAGCAATAGGAAGCAGAGAGTTACGGTGAGGGGTGAGCCCTCCGATTTGCGTGAAGTCACCAGTGGAGTCCCACAGGGCTCTGTACTCGGTCCTATCTTGTTTCTGATATATGTAAATGATCTCCCGGAGGGTATAGATTCATTTCTCTCAATGTTTGCGGACAATGCCAAAATTATGAGAAGGATTAAGACTGAAGAGAACTGCTTGAGGCTTCAAGAAGACCTAGACAAGCTGAAGGAATGGTCGAACAAATGGTTGTTAGAGTTTAACCCAACCAAATGTAATGTAATGAAGATAGGTGTAGGGAGCAGGAGGCCAGATACAAGGTATCATCTGGGAGAGGAAATTCTTCAGGAGTCAGAGAAAGAAAAAGACTTGGGGATTGATATCGCGCCAGACCTGTCCCCTGCAGCCCATATCAAGAGGAAAACATCAGCGGCATATGCCAGGCTGGCCAACATAAGAACGGCATTCAGAAACTTGTGTAAAGAATCATTCAGAACTTTGTATACCACATATGTCAGCCCAATCCTGGAGTATGCATCCCCAGTATGGAGTCCATATCTAGTCAAGGATAAGACTAAACTGGAAAATGTTCAAAGGTTTGCCACCAGACTAGTACCCGAGCTGAGAGGTATGATCTACGAGGAGAGACTACTGGAATTAAACCTCACTTCACTGGAAGACAGAAGAGTTAGGGGGGACATGAACACCACATTCAAGATTCTGAAGGGAATTCATAGGGTAGATAAAAACAGGCTATTTAACACAAGGGGCACACGCACAAGGGGACACAGGTGGAAACTGAGCGCCCAAATGAGCCACAGAGATATTAGAAAGAACTTTTTTAGTGTCAGAGTGGTTGACAAATGGAATGCATTAGGAAGTGATGTGGTGGAGGCTGACTCCATCCTATTTCAAGTGTAGATATGATAGAGCCCAATAGGCTCAGGAATCTGTACACCTGTTGATTGACGGTTGAGAGGCGGGACCAAGGAGCCCGAGCTCAACCCCCGCAAACACAAGTAGGTGAGAACACACACACACACACACACACACACACACACACACACACACACACACACACACACACACACACACACACACACACACACACACACACACACACACACGCACACACATCCAGGAAGCAGCCCGTAACAGCTGCCTAACTCCCAGGTATCTATTTACTGCTAGGTGAACAGGGAGCATCAGGGTGAAATAAAAATGTTTTACGCCTACGCCGGGGATCGATCCCTTGACCCTAGGACTACAAATGCCGAGCGCTGTCCACTCAGCCGTCAGGCCCGCGCGGTGTGTGTGTGTGTGTGTGTGTGTGTGTGTTGTGTGTGTGTGTGTGTGTGTGTGTGTGTGTGTGTGTGTGTGTGTGTGTGTGTGTGTGTGTGTGTGTGAGTGTGTGCGTGTAGACGCGCGTGTGTTCTATAATCTCATCCCCCAAGGCAAGATAGCGGCATTATGTTAAGAGTGTGGGTACACAGCCGCCAGGGGTGACGGGGTGTACTCTGGTACTGTGACACCTCCCACGTGACCACCTCGAGTCGCTCACACACGTAGCAGATGATGCACTGGCCCTACTGATGTTGGCACCTGGAGGCACTCACACCTCGTGACCCTGACCGTTCATCAGGGGACTCGGGCAGGCCCTGCTACTCCCACACACTTAACCAACAATGATTATTGCACTTGTTGTTGTGCACTAACACTCATATTAACACTAAGGAGAAAATCCGTAGAAGCAGTGATCAGGGTTCGAACCTGTACGGCGAGTGTGCCCACACTCACGCTCTAGCGACTACACCGCCACATGGTATAAGATTGTATTAAAACTAAAGCTATAAAGCACTCAATATATGTTGTTACATTTACATGATGGCAATTGCTCATTTGCTAATTGTTAGATTTACAAGATATGAATTGTTCATCAAACATCTTCATCTAACACTATGAAACACTTATGTATTGTACAAGTTAGTGATGTACTCTTACGTGATGAAGATGAAACTTTACCTACCTGGCATGTCATTTATGGTCCGCCAATATTAACCGCTTTCAACATGAATCATTAAGGTCACGTAAATCAACCTATCATGGTAAGTGTTGTCACACCTGGCAGGTGGTTGTCACACCTGGCAGGTGGTTGTCACACCTGGCAGGTGGTTGTCACACCTGGCAGGTGGTTGTCACACCTGGCAGGTGGTTGTCACACCTGGCAGGTGGTTGTCACACCTGGCAGGTGGTTGTCACACCTGGCAGGTGGTTGTCACACCTGGCAGGTGGTTGTCACACCTGGCAGGTGGTTGTCACACCTGGCAGGTGGTTGTCACACCTGGCAGGTGGTTGCCACACCTGGCAGGTGGTTGCCAAATCAAGGATGTTTGTGTTGTGAGTGGTTGGTCCAGCGTCGTCGCTTCCCTCCCAACATCGTAAACTAGTTTTGACAGAGACCAGGATGGGGGAGGTGGAGGGGGGGGACATAGGGAGGGGCTGGGGTGTGTAGAGGGAAAGGTGTTGGGGATTGATCCCTCCCTCCCTCCCCCCTCCCTCCCCCCTCCCTCCCCCCTCCCTCCCCCCTCCCTCGCTAACCCTTCCACCTTTCTTCCCTTCCCTTTATGTAACGGGGAAAGTGTTGCCTAATGTAGCTGAGGTCAGTGTGTCCCTGGTGACCTTAGTCTCTGTCTGTCTGTCTGTCTGTCTGTCTCTCTGTCTGTCTGTCTGTCTGTCTGTCTGTCTGTCTGTCTGTCTCTCTCTCTCTCTCACTCTCTCTCTCTCTCTCTCTCTCTCTCTCTCTCTCTCTCTCTCTCCTCTCTCTCTCTCTCTCTCTCTCTCCTCTCTCTCTCTCTCTCTCTCATGCTTGATTATATGGTGTAAGTGAAATATTTTGCAATAACTATAAGATCAAAGATTGTTCGAGACTTTATCAATTGATTTACATGAAAGATCAAGTTTAGTGTGAAAACTGAGCAAGCCTGACTCTACTGATGGGACAGCCCATATTTCTAACATGAAAGTACTACACTTATGGTGACATGTTGTCGCTTGTACAAATATGGACGTAATGGAGCAGTAGAAATTAAGCCTTGGACAAACAAGGCCTAATACACGCTATCTGAGGCCTAATGTAATACATACGTATATGTGCTAAACTAGGCCTAGGAATACTTAAGTTTGGTTTTTATCTTATTTTTTCCGAACTCTGTAAAACGAACATTGCCAAATTCTACTTTATCTTTGTCCATCACGTCGATATTGTTGCTATGGTGCGCATGGTTACAAGAGGCAGTATGTTAGGAGAAGGACCAGTTGAACTAGCGAGGACTTGGCCACAGCAGTGGTTACACTTCCCGTAGACTTTACTTGTCTCACGTTATCTAATGCCCATTTAACCATCCTGCGAGATGGGGACCTTTATTACCACTGCTGCCTTATTCACTCTTGTGTTGATGATATCCTCAAAATGCATCCGGAGTCTGCCAGTGCAGACTGCCCATCACATGCCTCTGTATGACTAACCATCCTGTGTGATTGGGATTTGTTAGCATCACCTAGTTAGCATTTTTGACACACTGTACTCCACTTCATATAGTCTAGGGTAGCTGCACTAATGCAGATGTACCTCATGTATTAATAACATAAACACAATCTATGTACCTAAATATGTTAATAATACAAAATTATGTACCATTGCAGAGGTCTGTCTTTGCAATTCTTTGTCCGCTCTCGTGTTCTTGAGATATTCTCACGATGTATTCAAAGTTTGCAAGTGCAGACTACTGATCACGTGGCCCTGTATGACTGACCATCCTCAGAGAGAATAAAGGTTTTTATTATCACATCGATAGCCCAACCAAGCACTTCCCCTCCTCACCCACCAACCAACACTTTACTGGGTTTAGACAACACAATTCCGCCCGATATGGAAGCAATGATTACCTAAGTGATAAAAATCACCCAGTCATTTAAGAATTAAAGATCAAGCAAAATAAACTTGAGAATGACCTATGCACAACCCAGAAGAACCAGGAGGCCATACTCCAAACTCTGCAGGGCCAGAGTTGGCCTCAGGAGAGTCTAGCAGGTTGCAACTTGGTGTATGGTGATGCAACACGAGCCACGACACATGACAGTAGACACAGTACTACCGTTGCCCCAGTGAACACAACAACACCAGTGAACACATCAACACCAGGGAACACAACACCACCAGTGAACACAACACCACCAGGGAACACATCAACACCAGTGAACACATCAACACCAGGGAACACATCAACACCAGTGAACACATCAACACCAGTGAACACATCAACACCAGTGAACACATCAACACCAGGGAACACAACACCACCAGTGAACACAACACCACCAGGGAACACATCAACACCAGTGAACACATCAACACCAGGGAACACATCAACACCAGTGAACACTTCAACACCAGTGAACACATCAACACCAGTGAACACATCAACACCAGTGAACACATCAACACCAGTGAACACATCAACACCAGTGAACACATCACACCAGTGAACACATCAACACCAGTGAACACATCAACACCAGTGAACACAACACCACCAGTGAACACAACACCACCAGTGAACACATCAACACCAGGGAATACAACACCACCAGTACGCACACTGTCTCCAGCAACAACACCGCACACAGCACATCTGATGACTAACATCCCCACAGTGAAGAAATCTCACTGTCCTACAATGGAACTGCTGTAACACCCACGACCCCCCCCCTCTAGAGTTCACACCCAGGGAAGCCTATTCCAAGAGGTCAGCCCAGATGACCTCTGGATTATCTTGTATGTTGAATAAAAATTCCTGGGTTAGTCTTAGTCAGCTAGTTTCAAGTATGTAATATTTCATGATACTCTTGTCAAACAGGGTAATGGAATTAGACCCCAGATTCTTATGTGTAAACATCCATGGATCTCCCCCTTTTAGCCAGGTCAAAGGTCAGTCACACACGTAATTAATAATTCCTCTCTTGAACAGTGTATGGTGAATGTCAAACCAGCTTAATGAAAAATATCTTGAGTGTGCACGTGTGGAAGGACCTCTTTCAGTGTAGGTAGCAACAGCAAATCTTCCCCTCCCCCCTTTTTGAGGTGTATATATTGGTCCTGGAGCAGACGTAGTGGAGACAGAGTGCCGGATACCAGGGTCCAGAGTGGGTCAGTGAGAACTTATCGCACAGACAGGGAGGGAAAGAGTGAATCCACCGGAGAGATAGACAGAGGTCTATTTCTCCGAGATAAACCTCTCAGAGGCACCTCTCTCGGAGAGATTTACCTCTCTCAGAGGTCAGAGGTAAAGTGTGATCTCTGAGGGTTTTGTTCCATGTCTAAATTTCTTAACTATTGACCAGTGTTAGAGCAGGATTTATAGTGGTGATTAGCATAATTTTGTTCTCAATAAACTCGTGTTAAATTTCCCGTCTGTGTCAATTGTTGAATCCTCTTAGCCTCTAGATATAGTTTGCTAACCACCGTCCCATAATCAATGAAAGTTAAAGGAAGAGGACTCTCCAAGTCAAGCAATGTTTCTTGCCTCGTTGCTTGATATAGACTCAAGGGACAAGGCAGATGGTGGCAGCATAGTTAATCCTGTGTAGCATTCCCTTAGAAGTGTACCTTTGGTCCCGGTGTAACCATCATATGTCAGCTCTTATTACAGTGTTCAATAACAGTGTTACCAAGTGCAACCGATAGGAAGTGTTACTCAGGATAAGTAGTTGTGTTTCATTATTAGTTCATATTATATTGTGGTGTTACACTGTAATGGAGTTCACGGTAGACTTAATGGCATCATAAGGTGCTGAAGGAGACCATATTGAATACTTCATATCCAAGACTCTACTACAAATTAGAGGTATTATCAGGCAACATCACCGTGACAAGGTAACTGAGGAAAGGAGGATAGAAACACAAACCAGTGAATCTGTACGATGGTACAACATGGTTGCAGCTGGCAATCCCAATCATTGTGGACGAAGAGGAGGTGGCCGCAGGAGAGAATCAGTAATAGTGAGAATCTGTCTTGGATACAAATATCCATGGAGATCCGGAATGGAAACAACAGTTGAATAGCTGAGTTGCAGAATCTGTGGTGAGAGTGATGGACACCGCCTTGACCACTATCTACGAGACTGTGAACACCTGAGAGACATTAGAAATATGTGTAGAATAATAAACCCCACATTATTTAAGTTAGGAAAATACTATTTGTCAAATATGGATATTGTTCTTAAAAGATTTCCCCATTTTACACTCACAAGATAACGTAAGATTTTAAGGGCTGACGAATGTTAATCTTCTTGTTTGAGAACCTGTTCATTTGAGACAGTTAAGCAAGTCCCAGCTGCGTCTGGGTACAAGTGACAGGATGAAACCGTTGTTCCTTGTTTGTGTTACATCTGACCTTTAGAAGAAATTGTCCGGATCAACATCCTCTAACTTGTTCAGTATTTTAAAAGTATCAATGAGATCCGCCAAGTCATACCTGGTTTGTGGAGTTGTTACTTCAGTGGCCTTCAACCGTTCCTGATACGAAGATCACTTAACTTTGGAATGACTTTTGTTGCTCGGTGTTGCACTTTCTCCAGAGCAGCTATGTACTCACCTAGTTGAACCCGAGGGCTCTTTGGTCCCGCCTCTCAACTGTCAATCAACTGGTGTTACAGATTCCTGAGCCTACTGGGCTCTATCATATCTACATTTGAAACTGTGTATGGAGTCAGCCTCCACCACATCACTGCCTAATGCATTCCAACTGTAAACTACTCAGACACTGAAAAAGTGCTTTCTAACGTCACTGTGACTCATTTGGGTACTCAGTTTCCACCCATGTCCCCTTGTTCACGTACCACCCGTGTTAAACAGTTTATCATTATCTACCCCTGTCATTTCCTCTGAGAATTTTGTAGGTAGTGATCATGTCTCCCTATAATCTTGTCTTCCAGTGTCGTGAGGTTCATTTCTCGCAACCTTTCCTCGTAACTCATGCCTCTTAGTTCTGGGACTAGTCTAGTGGCATGCCTCTGAACTTTTTCCAGCTTCGTCTTGTGCTTGACAAGGTACGGGCTCCATGCTGGGGCCGCATACTTCAGGATTGGTCTTACATATGTTGTGTACAAGGTTCTGAATGATTCCTTACACAGGTCCCTGAAGACAGTTCTGATGTTCACCAGCCTTGCATATGCCGCAGATGTTATTCTTTTTATGTGGGCTTCAGGAGAAAGGTTTGGTGAGATATCCACTCCTAGATCTTTCTCTCTGTCCGTTTCATGAAGGACTTCATCTCCCATTCTGTATCCTGTGTCTGGCCTCCTGCTCCACCGCCTTAGTTTCATTATCTTACATTTACTCGGGTTGAACTTTAGTAGCCATTTGTTGGACCTTTCGTTCAGTTTGTCTAGGTCATCTTGTAGCCTCATACAATCTTCCTCTGTCTTAATTCTCCTCATAATTTTTGCATCATCAGCCAAAAATGAGAGGAACAATTCTATACCCTCTGGGAGATCATTTACAAATATCAGAAACAGTATAGGTCCAAGAACTGAAACCTGCGGACTCCACTGGTGACGCCTTATGTCCTTCCGAGATAAGGTCTACATGCTTGGATACAGTAATTCAAATGGAGGCGCACCAGAGATTTATACAGTTGAATCATTACCTTCTTTTCCTTAAAGTCAAAAGTACACTTGATTATTCCAAGGGTTGGGGGGTAGCTTTTCTGACTGCTGCTCCCACCGGTTGTGCAACTTTTAGTGAGGGTGGATTTTGACTTCAAGTTCCTTTTCTTCACCAATCTGCTGTAATGTAATGCTATTAATTTGGTAGTTGTGGCGTGGGTTATTATACCCACATGCAAGGTCTTGCATTTGTCGATATTAAAAAGCATTTGCCAGTCTTCTGACCACGGAAGCCGGCCGGCCGAGCGGACAGCACGCTGGACTTGTGATCCTATGGTCCCGGGTTCGATCCCAGGCGCCGGCTAGAAACAATGGGCAGAGTTTCTTTCACCCTATGCCCTGTTACCTAGCAGTAAAATAGGTACCTGGGTGTTAGTCAGCTGTCACGGGCTGCTTCCTGGGGTGGAGGTCTGGTCGAGGACCGGGCCGCGGGGACACTAAAAAAAAAAAAAGCCCCCAAATCATCTCAAGATAACCTTAAGATAACCATTTGTGGAGTTCCTGTAGATCTCTTTGTTAGGCTTCAATATTATTATCATTTCCCACTGTACCATAAATCTTCGTGTCTTCTGCTAATTTGATGATGTGGTTTGTAATCTTCTCATCTATGTACTTTGTTTTGGTTCAACTTCTTATATAGGCACACACGGAGTCATGCGTCAGGCTGCGAGCACCGGTGTCAAATAACTGACCGGGCCGCCGGACCATTGAATCCTGAACCTCACAAGGTAGTCACAAGTACTTCTGCATTTAAAGTCTCTATTCAATATGTTGGTGTTTGAGGATTCAATGCTGTTTTCCAGAAAGGCTGCATATTTTGTTTCCCAATTGCATGTATTGTTTAAATTATAATAAATATTTTAATTCCCTCTCCCGTTGCACATGTGTTTTGGACACGTTACAGGTGTCTATATTAGATTTGCCTCAATAAAATTGATAAGCGGTCGGAAATACCAAAGAAAACTGTTTACTAACTCTCAGTTATGTATTTATTGTTTGGTGAAAAGAGGCATCAGATGTAAGAAAATGTTCCTTAACATCGCGCGCTGCCCTAGAACCCCGCCCAGGACCAGTCCTGTCCTGAGCCGACTGAGCTAACAATTGCGCTGAGAAGTCACTTGTCTATGGGTGCGAGGTTCTCTGTGGGGGGTGAGGAAGGCCCTCTGTAGGGAAGGGGTTGTGAAAGGCCCCTGTGGGCGCGAGAGTTTCTCTATGGGAGTGAGAAATGCCGGAAGATTTCGGTGTGGCGTGAGAGAGGTTCTCCACGGGGTTCCGAAAGGTCCTCTGAGAGTGTGCGAGAAGTTCTCTGTGGGGGTACAAAAGTTTCTCTGTGAGGGCTGCCAATTTTGTAGTAGTATAGATAAATAATTGTAAGCACGTCTTCAGAAGAGGCACGGGAAAACAACTTTTGTTCAAGACGTCCGTCCCCGCGGACGTCTTGACGGGCGCGGGGACGTCTTGCCGGGCGCGGGGACGTCTTGCCGGGCGCGGGGACGTCTTGACGGGCGCGGGGACGTCTTGCCGGGCGCGGGGACGTCTTTACGGGCGCGGAGACATCTTGACGGGCGCGGGGACGTCTTGACGGGCGCGGGGACGTCTTGACGGGCGCGGGGACGTCTTGACGGGCGCGGGGACGTCTTGACGGGCGCGCGGACGTCTTGTGGGGCGCAGCAACGTGAGCTGCGCTGGAGGTTACCGCCACTCTTTTGTAGTGCTGTTAACACCTGTATACATGTAATGTATGTGTAGGTGTAGTGTATGTGCGGGTGTTATACATGCGCAGGTGTAGTGTATGTGCGGGTGTTATACATGCGCAGGTGTAGTGTATGTGCGGGTGTTATACATGCGCAGGTGTAGTGTATGTGCGGGTGTTATACATGCGCAGGTGTAGTGTATGTGCGGGTGTTATACATGCGCGGTGGTAATGTATGTTCAGATATTATAGTTACAGGTGTAATATAGGTGCAAGTGTAGTGAATGTTCAGTTGTCATTTTCAGGTATAATATGTGTGCAATATATAATGCAGGTGTAAGGTAGGTGCAGTGTATAATGCAAGTGACATGTATAAGGAATCTGATCATGATTCACTGACGAGGAATCGGTTTCACTGTTAAAGCCAGCGGTGGCACTGTTGAAGGCCCCAGTGTCACTAAGAGAAGCACTGGTGCCGCCGACGAAGATAACAGTGCCACTGAGAGTAGAATAAGGGGCGAGCAAGAGGGTCCCTATCAGGGGTGTAGGGGAGGGAGAACAACGTGAAGGTGAACGTACCAGACACTGTGAAGATGAGACGATCATCACATCCTCCCTGACCAGGGTGTCTGGCGAGTCTGAGGTGAAGGTAAGGAAATCTTCCAGTTCCTGCTTCATTGTGGTGTGTATCATGGCGCCTGCCTCCCACGGCACCTGTGTCTAGTATGGCGCCTGCCTCCCACCGCACCTGTGTCTAGTATGGCGCCTGCCTCCCACGGCACCTGTGTCTAGTATGGCACCTGCCTCCCACGGCACCTGTGTCTAGTATGGCACCTGCCTCCCACGGCACCTGTGTCTAGTATGGCGCCTGCCTCCCACGTCACCTGTGTCTAGTATGGCGCCTGCCTCCCACGGCACCTGTGTCTAGTATGGCGCCTGCCTCCCACGGCACCTGTGTCTAGTATGGCGCCTGCCTCCACCGCACCTGTGTCTAGTATGGGGCCTGCCTCCCACCGCACCTGTGTCTAGTATGGGGCCTGCCTCCCACCGCACCTGTGTAGTCCACCACACTCACACCACAACGCCCAACACGACACACTTCCCCGCACCAGCTCTCACGCCGGTTCTTGCCTCAGCCACCACTCTCCGCTTCACACGCCAAGTAACTTGATGTTTGGTGTGGCGACTGGACCCACGTCTGTGCGTATTAAGTGAGAGTGCCTGCTTCAGGTCCCGCGTGAAGGCCTAGTACTGATGAGAGTACCTGTTTTAAGTGACACTGACAGTTCCACTCTATGGTGCACCCTACAAAAAGTTCCACTCTATGATGCACGCTACAAGAGGTTCCACTCTATGAAGCACACTACTAAGGAACTCTATGATACGCGCTACAAAAAAAATCACAACAAGTGCTTTTTGCGAGACTTGTATTGTGTAAAAGTTGTATGGCAGAGATGAAGTGTATGACACTTCTGGAGCACCTTAGTCGGCTCTCCTCGCTATCTCGAGCACTTATCTTATCTCCTGAAGTTGNAAAGCTGCAGTATGAAAACCTATGAAAAAAATTTTTAATAATAATAACTAATTTTGTTCGCGGGTGTTTTTCATAATAAACTGGTGTCTGCTTAATTATATTCCTCTAAAACAAAACGTTTGTTTTACGCTGTCAATTAAAACATTCGTTTACGTTTATTATTCTATGCGTGACGCATCTTGATCTAGAAATACAGACAAATGAATATTGCCAACACATTCCTTTGGTTACTGTTGGAGACAGCTGCCGAGGCTTGTTTCCCGGCGGGTGGTTGGCAGATGACTGGAGGGCCAGGGAATGGCGGAGTGTTAAGAGAAGCATAGTTGGAATTAAACAGTTGTGTGTGTGAGGGAGAGGTTGTGCTCCAGTAGGAAGGGGCGATTTGTCAGAGAGAGAAAATAAATTGCTAGAAAGGGCACATGGAAGATAGGGTGAGTCAAGAAAAAAAGAATATGAGAAAAGAAAGGAAAATAAGAATATGAGTAGCTTTAAGGAAAAAGACTAGCCTAAAGAAGGATTAAAGACATGGTATATTCTGATAAGGCAAGAAAGAGAGGGAGTATCCCAAAGAAGGGGGAAAAAAAGAGAGGAAGAAGCCTAGGGCTGGGAAAAAAGAGGGAGTTCCCTAAAGAAGAAGGAAATGGCGGCAGTAGCCTAAGAAGGGGAAAAAAAGAGGGAGTAGCCTAAAGAAACAACATCTAGTAAAAAATAAAAAAAAAGGAGTAGCCTAAATAAGGTAAAAAAAAAAGTGGGAGTAGCCTAAAGAAGGCAAAAAATCAGCGTTGCTTAGTAAACGGGGAAAAAATTAGTAACCAAAACAGAAGTAAGAAAGAAAACATGGAAGAGTGTTAAAGAAGGGATGAGTAGTGATAGCTTTAGTAAGAAAGGAAGGGCACTATCAGGAGAAAGCGCCAGGCCATTACGACTATATAGCCCTTGGAAGGGACCAGGATAACACGGGAGACATCTCCTGTCCACGAGGCTAACCATATCCTGTGCTTCCTGCCCAGCTCCTGTGCCAGGTAACTTACGGGCTCACCATAGTCCGTGCTTCCTGTCCAGCTCCTGTGCCAGGTAACTTACGGGCTCACCATAGCCCGTGCTACTTGGAACTTGTTCCGAGTAGCTGAATCTATAACAACAACAACAACCAGGATAAGGATTTGGGATGGGACAGGGGAAGAAATGGTGCCCAACCACTTGGACGATCGGGGATTGAACGCCGACCTGCATAACGGGAGACCGTCGCTCTACCGTCCAGCCCAAGTGGGAAGAGAAACAAACAGTCGCTGGAGAAATATATTTGTGTTTTGATGTGGTCGAAGATGTCTCGCGCGAGATTTGTGAACACTAAAGCGACACTAAAATATTTCTTAGGTAAATACCTCCAAACTATGAAGCTCTGCAAGTATCTCTTTATGTTTTAACGCCTCCAACCCTGGAACAAATCCAAGAGCGGATTAGGTTTTTCTCACTGTAAAATTGTTAACAACTGGCACCCATGTTTTAAACTTAAATGTAAAATCCAAGCCGCTTGGTGAGGATAAATCTCGGATATGTTTTCACAGATTGGTTTTCACAATCAATTACATAGAATCACAAAGATAAATATTTGTCTTTGTGATTAGAATGGGAAAAATGATGTGGTTTTGTTAATGAATTGGAACGTTATGCAGGAGATGTCTGGAGTCGGGTCTAAGACCTAAGAAAAGTATGGACCTCTCTACGTCATTTGAACTTTTTTTTATACTTAATCTAAATTATTCCTACTTAACCTAACTAACCTAGTCTAACCAAGTCTAACATAACCAATCCTATAATATACTATTCTTGCATATTCTATCCTATCCTAACCCAATATAAATTTAACTTAGTCTAATGAAAATATGAAGAAACTTAGAAAAAAAGAAACTTAGGATTGGCTTAGCTTCAAAGGAAGTAGCTAAAAAGTACTCATCAATGCTTACCAGTAACATAAGAAAGGCAAAACTTTCATATTATGTGAATAGATTCAATGAAGCAAAAGGCAACATGAAAAGCACATGGAAAACAATCTCTAGTATCCTAGGAACTAAACAACACTCAAATAACCAAATAAAACTCTATAAGGATGGGTATACACCGTCAACTGACTTAGAAATGACAAATGAATTTAATAGCTTCTTTTCATCGGTTGGTGCTAATCTTGCCAGTAAAATCCCACAGACTCAGACACATATTAACACATATCTCTCAGGCAGCTATCCACACTCTCTTCTCCTTTCACCAATCAGCCCTGCAGATGTTGTGTCCATCATACACTCTCTAAAAACCAAGGCAGGGAACACCCGTGAAATTCCGTCCATTGTATACAAGAGAGCCTCCCATGCCCTTGCCCCACCCATAGCCTACTGTTCAACAAATCTATAGAGTGTCACACCTTCCCTGATATCCTTAAAAAAGCAAGAGTAACGCCAGTCCATAAAGGAGGCAATCCGGCGGACATAAACAATTATAGACCAATATCAAATCTACCCATTCTATCAAAAATATTTGAAAAAATTATTTACAAACAGCTCTATTCCTACCTCGTAAAATTCGACATACTCATCCCCTGCCAGTTTGGCTTCCGGTCCCAAAAGAGCACAAATGACGCAATCATTAGTCTCCTTGACGTAATCTACTCAGCCCTTGACAAAAATGAGATTCCGATTGGACTCTTCATTGACCTAAGAAAAGCCTTTGATACTCTTAATCACAACTACCTCTTACTTAAACTCCAGCATTATGGAATCCGAGGCCTTGCCCTTGACTACATCAGATCTTATCTTAGTGACAGACACCAATGTGCACCATCAATGATGCAACTTCTTGCACTCTACCAATTACCGTTGGAGTGCCACAGGGCAGCATCTTAGGACCTCTTCTATTTCTTATATATATATATATATATATATATATATATATATATATATATATATATATAATATATATTCTATATCTATATATAATCAATGATCTGCCTAATGTCTCAATATCTTAACATATATTGTTTGCTGACGATACTACCCATATCTATTCAGAACCCAACCCACATACACTAAATAATGTTGTGAATAATGAATTAAAAAAAAGTCCACTTATGGATGTCAACTAACAAACTAATATTAAACATAGAAAAGACCTACTACATCTTATTTCGAAGCAAATCATCGAATGTAATTCAGCTACAGATAGACAACATTAACATCAGTAATAAAATGATGGCAAGTTTCTTGGTCTATTCCTAGACAAGAGACTCAACTTCAGCATCCACATTCAACACATAATTACGAAAGTCTCTAAAACAGTTGGTATACTCTCTAAAATAAGATATTATGTTCCTAACTCTGCTCTCCTCTCACTATATTATGCACTAATCTACCCCTATCTTAATTATGGTATCTGTGCATGGGGGTCTACCACTGCAAACCACCTTAAGCCCATCATCACCTAGCAAAAATCTGCTATCAGAATAATAACAAACTCTGGTTTCAGACAACACTCAGCTCCCTTGTTTAAATCCCTAAACATGCTAAATATTAACTCCTTCCACACATTCTCTCGTGTCAACTACATTTACAAAACCCTGTTCTTAAATGCAAACCATGCTCTGAAACTCTCCCTGGACAGATGTAATAGGACTCATTATCACCACACCAGAAATAAATTTCTCTTTGATATCCCCAGGGTCAAACTTAATCTGTATAAACACTCTATGCAAATTAAGGGACCTAGTCTATGGAACTCACTCCCTAGTGAATTGAAAGCTGTCGAACTTTTGCCTCATTTAAAAACAAAACCAAAAAGTACCCAATTTCATCTTCGTAGTTTCCTACACTGAGCTTTAAATTTGCTCTGTATCTAGTGTTACCAATCTCCAATCTTTATGTACTTAACCCAAACAACTTTATCATTGTGTTCATTGCTGTCTTCTTTTATGTGGTAGCCATATGCTGTATTGTGCCTGCTAAATTTTGTCAACTACCATTCAAGCTGTCATTGCAATCAATCTGAGCTACCTAAGTGCTTTAATATACCTACAATTTTCTCACATCTTTTATTTTTGTTCTTTCTTGCTTAGTAACTGTTATCATTTTTTATAAATTTTGCAAGTATTTACCTACTTAAAATTTTCTTAGATTAAGGACCTGCCCGAAACGCTGCGCGTACGAGTGGCTTTACAAGAATGTAATTACTATACTATGTATCCTCACAATCCCAATGTACCTTCTTGTATATATATAAATAAATAAATAAAGAAATATAATGTATCTTTTTACGTATGCTGTGCACGTGACGTCAAAATATTAACACCGACACAGGATTTGGCTCCTATACTGGTTGTGGGGGCTTGTAGGCTGCAGATGGAACAATATGCATACATCATGTGTAATGGAATAATATACATATAAAACGTGCAAATGGAACAATATATATGTATATAAGTGCGATAGAACAATACACATATATAAGCGTGCGATAGAACAAGATACATAAAACGTGCTATGGAACAACATATATAATAAGCGTGCGATGGAACAATATTTAAATTTGTTACAATTACCGAAGGAACAATATTTATAATAAAACGCGTAATGGAACGAAATACACACAACGTGCTATGGAACAATATGCATAATATACCTTCGGTGGAACAATATGCATAATAAACCTTGGTGGAACAATATGCATAATAAACCTTTGGTGGAACAATATGCATAATAAACCTTTGGTGGAACAATATGCATAATAAACCTTCGGTGGAACAATATGCATAATAAACCTTCGGTGGAACAATATGCATAATAAACCTTCGGTGGAACAATATGCATAATAAACCTTTGGTGGAACAATATGCATAATAAACCTTCGGTGGAACAATATGCATAATAAACCTTCGGTGGAACAATATGCATAATAAACCTTCGGTGGAACAATATGCATAATAAAACGTGCCATGAAACAATATATAATAAAACGTGCGTTGGTACAATACATATAGCAAAACGTACGATGGAACTATAATAAAACCTGCGATGAGGCCATAAATGTGCAATGGAGCAAGATATACATTGTAAACGTGTGATGGGAGAACGTCAGCCACCATAACGAGTGTTGAGCACAGGGACAAATATATCACCTGTAATGGTCATTAGTGTTATAGTGATCAACGTGTCTTAAGATCAGTGATAACTTTTAAAGTAACATGTACATTACTTATTGTTTGTATAGGAACGTACGCTGCCACCACCACAGAAACTTTTGCTGCCACCACCACCACAGAAACTTTTGCTACCACCACCACTGAAACTTTTGCTGCCACCACCACTGAAACTTTTGCTGCCACCACCACTGAAACTTTTGCTGGCACCACCACAGAAACTTTTGCTGCCACCACCACCACAGAAACTTTTGCTGCCACCACCACCACAGAAACTTTTGCTGCCACCACCACAGAAACTTTTGCTGCCACCACCACCACAGAAACTTTTGCTGCCACCACCACCACAGAAACTTTTGCCGCCACCACCACAGAAACTTTTGCTGCCACCACCACAGAAACTTTTGCTGCCACCACCACAGAAACTTTTGCTGCCACCACACAGAAACTTTTGCTGCCACCACCACTGAAACTTTTGCTGCCACCACCACAGAAACTTTTGCTGCCACCACCACAGAAACTTTTGCTGCCACCACCACAGAAACTTTTGCTGCCACCACCACAGAAACTTTTGCTGCCACCACCACTGAAACTTTTGCTGCCACCACCACAGAAACTTTTGCTGCCACCACCACAGAAACTTTTGCTGCCACCACCACAGAAACTTTTGCTGCCACCACCACAGAAACTTTTGCTGCACCACCACAGAAACTTTTGCTGCCACAACCACAGAAACTTTTGACCACCACCACAGAAACTTTTGCTGGCCACCACCACAGAAACTTTTGCTGCCACCACCACAGAAACTTTTGCTGCCACCACCACAGAAACTTTTGCCACACCACCACAGAAACTTTTGCTG
>WNGS01166783.1:0-15000 GCA_020271785.1 Procambarus virginalis
GTACTAGTTATGGTGTGGTAGTAGTGGTGTACTAGTTGTGGTTTGGGAGTAATGGTGTGGTAGTAGTGGTGTACTACTTGTGGTGTGGTAGTTGTGGTGTACTATTTGTGGTGTGGTTGTAGTGGTGGTGTGGTAATGATGGTGTCGAAGTGGTGGTGTCGAAGTGGTGGTGTAATAGTGGTGGTAGTGGTGGTGTGGTGGTAGTGGAAGTGGTGTGTTAATAGTGGTATGGTAGAGTGTCGTTGTAGTTCTAGTGTATGGTAGTGATGGTGTGGTAGTTATGGTCTGGTAGTGGCAGCGGTGGTGTGGTAGTAGTGGTACTGGTGGTGTGGTACTGGTGGTGTGGTAGTGGTGGTGTGGGTGGTGATTGTACTGGGTGGTGATTGTACAGGGTGGTGTGGGGGGTGATTGTACAGGGTGGTGTGGGTGGTGATTTTACAGGGGTGGTGTTAGTGGTGTTTGTACTGGCTGGTGATTGTACAGGATGGCGTGGGTGGTGATTATACTGGGTTGTGTGGGTGGTTATTGTTCTGGGTGGTGATTGTACAGGGTGATGAGTGTACTGGGTGGTGGTTGTACAGGGTGGTGATTGTATAGGGTGGTGTGGGTGGTGATTGTACAGGGTTGTGTGGGTGGTGATTGTACAGGGTGGTGATTGTACAGGGTTGTGTGGGTGATGATTGTACAGGGTGGTGATTGAACAGGGTGGTGTGGGTGGTGATTGTTCAGGGTGGTGTGGGTGGTGATTATACTGGGTGGTGATTGTACTGGGTGGTGATTGTTCAGGGTGGTGATTGTACAGTGTCGTGATTGTACATGGTGTTGTGGGTTCTGATTGTACAGGGCTGTGTGGGTGGTGATTGATGAGGGTGGTGTGGGTGATGATTGTACTGCAAGGTGATTGTACAGGGTGGTGTGGGTGGTGATTGTACAGGGTGGTGTGGGTGTTGATTGTTCAGGGTGGTGATTGTACAGTGTCGTGATTGTACGTGGTGGTGTGGGTTCTGATTGTACAGGGTTGTGATTGGAGGGTGGTGTGAGTGATGATTGTACTGCAAGGTGATTGTACAGGGTGGTGTGGGTGGTGATTGTACAGGGTGGTGTGGGTGTTGATTGTTCAGGGTGGTGATTGTACAGCGTCGTGATTGTACGTGGTGGTGTGGGTTCTGATTGTACAGGGTTGTGTGGGTGGTGATTGTTGAGGTGGTGTGGGTGATGATTGTACTGCAAGGTGATTGTACAGGGTGGTGTGGGTGGTGATTGAACAGGGTGGTGTGGGTGTTGATTGTTCAGGGTGGTGTGGGTGGTGATTGTACTGGGTGGTGATTGTTCAGGTTGGTGTGGGTGGTGATTGTACACGGTGGTGTGGGTGGTGATTATACAGGGTGGTGTGGATGGTGGGTGGTGACACTATACTTCACGACACTATAAACAATGACACTATACACCACGACACTATACACCACAACACTATACACCTCACCACTATACTCCACATCACGATACACCACGACACTATACACCACGACACTATACTCCACATCACGATACACCACGACACTATACTCTACGACACTATACACCACGACACTATACTCCACGACACTATACTCCACAACACTGTACACCACGACACTATACTCCACGACACTATACTCCACAACACTGTACACCACGACACTATACACCACGACACTATACACCACGACACTATACTCCACGACACTATACACCACGACACTATACACCACGACACTATACACCACGACACTATACACCACGACACTATACTCCACAACACTGTACACCACGACACTATTCTCCACGACACTATACACCACGACACTATACTCCACAACACTGTACTCCACGACCCTATAGACCATGACACTATTCTCCACGACACTATACACCACGACACTATACTCCACAACACTATACTCCTCGACACTATTCTCCACGACACTATTCTCCACGACACTGTACACCACGACACTATACTCCACGGCACTATTCTCCACGACACTATTCTCCACGACACTATACACCACGACACTATACACCACGACACTATACACCACGACACTATACTCCACGACACTATACACCACGACACTATACTCCACGACACTATACACCACGACACTATACACCACGACACTATACACCACGACACTATACTCTACAACACTATACTCCACGACCCTATAGACCACGACACTATACTCCACGACACTATTTTCCACGACACTGTACACCACGACACTATACTCCACGACACTATTCTCCATGACAACTATACTCCACAACACTATAATCCACCCGACACTAAACTCCACGACACTATACTCCACAACACTATACTCCACAACACTATACTCCACAACACTATACACCACGACACTATACTCCACGACACTTTACTCCCCCAACACTATACTCTACAACACTATACACTACGACACTATACTCCCCGACACTATACTCACGACACTATACTTCTTGTTTGATGTTGATGAACTGTTACTTGTTACTAACACTTCGATTAGTAAATCCTAGTGTCCTATTTGCCTTATTACGAACATTCATGTATTGATCCTTTGGTTTTAAATTCTTACTAATCATAACTCCCAGATCCCTTTCGCAATCCGATTTCGTAGTCTCAACACTATTTAGCTCGTATCTTGTAACTCTATCATCATTACCTAGCCTCAAAACTTTACATTTATCAGCACTGATCAGCATCATTACCTAGACTCAAACTTTACATTTATCAGCATTAAACTGCATCTGCCAGTCTTTTGACCATTTCAAAACCCTACTTAAATCAACTTGAAGTGATAGTGAGTCTTCTTCCGTGTTTATTTCCCTACCGATTTTTGTATCATCGGCAAATTTGCAAATGTTGCTACTCAACCTTAATCTAAATCATTTATATATATCATAAACAACAGAGGTCCCAGTCCAGAGGCTTGAGGCACTCCGCTTACAACATTTTTCCACTCTTATAACCACCCAAGCCCACTCATATACATGTCGAACCCACGTTTGAAACAATCGATGGACCTCTACCACGTTTAGCGGTAATTGGTTCCACAAATCAACAACCCTGTTACCGAACCAGTATTTTCCCAGGTCTTTCCTAAATCTAAACTTATGCAATTTATACCCATTATTTCGTGTTCTGTCTGGTGCTGATACTTTTAATATCCCATTTGTTATGTCCATTCATCAACTTATGAACCTCTATCATGTCACACCTAACTCTTCGCCTTTCCAGTGAATGCAATTTAAGCTTTGTTAATCTCTCCTTATATGAAAGGTTTCTAATTTGGGGAATTAACTTTGTTATTCTATGCTGGATACGTTCAAGTGAATTTATATCAATTCTACAGTACGGCGACCAAAACTGAACTGCATAATCAAAATGGGGCCTAACCAGAGCAACAAATTGATTGATTGATAAGGATTAAGCCACCCAAGAGACGGCACGGGAATGAATAGCTTTAAAGAGCAAGATGTAGCTGAAGAACAAAACCAGGTGTCTTATTATTAACCCTTCGATTAATAAATCTCAGTGTCCTATTTGCCTTATTACGAACATTCATGCATTGATCTTTTGGTTTTAAATTCTTACGAATCATATCTCCAAGATCCCTTTCGAAATATCCGACTTCGCAATCTCAACACCATCTAGCTCGTATCTTGTAACTCTATCATCATTACCTAACCTCAAAACTTTATATTTATCAGCATTGAACTACATTTGCCAATCTTTTGACCATTTCAAAACTCTATTTAGATCAACTTGAAGAGATAGTGAGTCTTCTTCTGTGTTATTTCCCTACCGATTTTTGTATCATCGACAAATTTGCAAATGTTGTTACTCAAACCTGAGTCTAAATCATTTATATATATTATAAACAACAGAGGTCCCAGGACAGAGCCTTGAGGCACTCAACATACAACATTTTCCAACTCTGATTTAACCCCGTTTATACTAACTCTGTTTCCTTTGGCATAGTCATGCCCTAATCCAACTTAATAAATCTACGGTACAAACTGTATGGCTTAGGTTCATATATTAGGGGATTGGGTTGCACTAGATTGCACTGCACTAGAAATTAGGTACTGGGATATCGATATATATGACAGGTGGTTATAGGTAATGAATCCCCCCAATGGTGAACATTTCAATTATAAACTATGTAAACAAGAGCTGGGACATACTCTCCAACACTATATCTGTAATTGCCCTGTTATAAGTGACTTCAGACCAAGTGGTATGAAGTAGCTTTGAGCTCTGTAATCACTTCATACACTCAGGAAAATTGGAAGATATTCTTGCGCACCAGAGTGTGCTAATAGAGGTTAATAGATCAGCCTTGCACTTAATGTTCTCTTCTGATTTTAAGTCAAACTTGATTTGTTTTTGTACCCTTGGCTTGGGTTTTCTACCTTAATTGAATGTTTGACTAACCATCCTGTGAGATGGGAATATTAGATGAGCTTATAGCCAGCTTTTGACCTACACTGTGTAATCTTTCATATTGAATAGGGGAGCAGCTGTTGTTGTTGTTTAATATTCAGCTACTACGAAAAACAAGTTCCAAGTAGCTACGGTGAGCCTGTAGCGGACTTACCTGGCACAGAAGCGAGGCTGTTGGCTGGGAAACAGCAGGGAAACAGCACATTACTGTGTATATAGAAGCAATAGGAGAAGTCCTAACATTTCCATTTTGATGACAGCACGAGTGATGATGTTGGGAGACGTATAGTGTCCAGATTCCGTGTTGACGTGGTTATTTACAACGATTGCATGTTGTTTCTTAGAGTTTGACTTGATATGAGCACTTGGCAGTCAATGGTGGTGCTTGTTATTTATGATAGGTGAAATTTGTCAAAGTTTTCTCCTCCATATGACTGATGAGTGGCAATTTTGAGTCGAGGCGCCTGAGTGTGTGTGTGCAGCGTCAATGTTGATCGACAGTTGGGCATGGCTTATGTGTTATTTCTTATAGAGTTATAATTTATGTGAGCACTTAATCGGAGGTCAGTGGTGGCGCTTCTTAATAAACAATATATACTCTCGTGATTTAGTTTAGTATGGGGTTTTAAGAAAAAACAGCATACCAATGTTATATCACAGAAAACGAATTTATCATAAACTCATGTATTTGTCTTATCATATGGAAATGCATTCATATAATAGATAACAATATGAATAACCAAATTTCTGTAAATCCCCTACCATATTGGAATCTGTGGAAATGAATGAGCAAATGTGCTGGCTGCTGAAGGCGCTGAAGGAAGCCACATTGGTTTCATTTTGGATACAAATGTCCATGGAGATTCAGAATGGAAACAATTATAGTTGAGCATTAAGAGGAGTTTAAGAATCTGTGGTGAGAGTACTCACCTAATTGTACTCACCTAATTTTGCTTGCGGGGGTTGAGCTTTGGCTCTTTGGTCCCGCCTCTCAACTGTCAATCAACAGGTGTACAGATTCCTGAGCCTACTGGGCTCTATCATATCTACATTTGAAACTGTGTATGGAGTCAGCCTCCACCACATCATTACCTAGTGCATTCCATTTATTAACTACTCTGACACTGAAAAAATTCTTTCTAACGTCTCTGTGGCTCATCTGGGTACAAAGTTTCCACCTGTGTCCCCTTGTTCGTGTCCCACCCGTGGTGAAGAGATTGTCTTTGTCCGCCCTATCAATTCCCCTGAGAATTTTGTAGGTGGTTATCATGTCTCCCCTTACTCTTCTGTTTTCCAGGGATGTGAGGTTCAGCTCCTTTAGCCTTTAGTGATGGACACAGCCTTGACAACTATACTTTAGAGAATGTAAACATCTAAGAGTCATGAGAAATATGTGTAGAACAATAACAAGAATGTAACAACTCTTGTATATATCTCAAAAAAAAATAAAAATAAAATAAACCCTACATTGTTTGAGTTAGGGAAAACACCATTTGTCATATAGATACTGTTCTTAAAGATTCCCCCATTTTGCACCCGCAAGATAACTTATAAGATTTTAACGGTTGACGAATGTTAATCTTCTTGTTTGATAAACTGTGCACTTGAGACATAGTTAATAAGAACACACCAATATATAAGACAACAAAACGTTTTCAGATTGTTTCACACCACTTTCCAGCAACATTTACAATTTATATAAATTATTTTAGGGAATAATACATAAATTTTATATTTAAACATGATATTAGTGTTTAGTGGAATGCATAAGGAGTCAAATTGTCTTAAAAAGAGCGATTTTTAGACAATTTGGAAAACTACTTTTTTTCTGATCATAGAATAACTAAATGTATTTTGAAGGTTTCATTCAGCCATTAAATATCATTTACAATTTTTAATGAATTTTACAAAAACACACCATAAATTTTATATTTAATTATATAAAAACTATTTGTAATAACAAAAAAACAAAAAAGTTATAGAAAAATCATTTATTATAAAAACCTGTGTTTGGATTTTTGGATTAAACGTTTCTCAAATGCTCTCCTTCACCATTCTCAATGCAAGTTATTCCTAAAACCATGGGAAGAGATATGTGAAAGTTTTTTAAACGTTTTGTGTTTGCTGGAGACCTCCGTTATTTCCGTCCTTTTGACCTGGAGAACACTTTCAACACCACTTGGAGATATCATATTCTATCCAAACTTCATTCTTTTGGCCTTCGTAGTCATCTCACTCTCTTTCTCTGCAGCTTCCTCTCGCATCGTTCCTTTGGGTGAGGCTTGGCCTGCTCTCCCTGCCTCTTTTCAGCAATACAGAGGTGTGCCCCAGGGTAGTGTTCTCAGCACTACTCTTTTTCTGGTTGCCCTCAATGGTCTTCTTCCCTCTCTTCCTTCAGGGCGCTCTCTATGTCGACGATCTTACCCTTTGCGGTCAGGATGATGCTTCGCCTTTCCTTCAATGCCGTCTTCAACTTGCGATTAATGAAACTTCAACTTGTGATTAATGAAAGTAAATATTTCATTCAAAATGATCTGCTACCAGAAATTTTAGCCAAATATCCCCAGTTTGCTAACTGTAGGTAGTAACTGAGTGATTGTAACCTATCCACCGCTGCCCACTGGATGGGAGGCGGTGTGCAGGACAAACATATAAATTGTGACACTAGCTCTCCACATATGTCAGTTGCTTAATTTAGAACCTGTACTTGAGGTCGATCTCGAACCCATTGTTGATGTGACAACTTATATTGAATTTTGTAACTAGCTCATCAAGATTGTAACTTGCTTAGCTAAATGAATTGTTGGGTTCAGTCCCTGAGCCCATTATGTGCCTCTGTAACCCTTTCCACTACCGCCCACGGGATGGGTATGGGGTGCATAATAAATGAACTAAACTAACTAAACGATTAATGCTGTGTTGTCTTGGGCCACCGATCATGGCTTCAGGTTCTCTACGTCTAAGACTTGTGCTACGACTTATACTCGGAAGCATGTCGTTCTTCATCCTTCTTTGTCGCTTTATGATCACCCCATTGTGTACAAGGATTCCAATAAGCTTTTGGAATTGATTTTTGAAACTCGTTTGTCTTGGTCGCCCCATATCTCTTACCTCTGTGTTGAATGCTCTAAGGCCCTTACCTTCCTTCGGGTATTGTCCCATACTTCTTGGGGAGTGGATCGGTGCACTCTACTCGCTTTACATTCCTCTCACGTCCTGTCTAAGCTCGATTATGGTTGCCCTGCTTACCCGTCCGCTTCTTACCCATTCTACTCTTCGCCGTCTTGATGCTTTGCACCATACTGGGTTGCGCCTCAGTTCTGGTGCCTTTCGTTCGACTCCCGTCCTCAGTATGTATGTTGACACTGGCTTCCTATCTCTCCAGGACCGCCGTGATCGCTACTGTCTTCGCTATCTAGCTCGGTCCTTGCAACATCCTTCCCCTCGCCTCTGTCATGCTTTAACTTTTGCCCCTCCTGCGGTTCCTGTTCCTCTTCACCACTTCCCTCTTCTTGTCCGATTATCTCGCTTACAAGATTCTCTTTCAGTTCGTATTTCTAATATTTATCCTCGTGTTGTTCCTTCTTTGCCCCCGTGTAGAGTCCCCCTTCCGCAGTTTTGTACATCCTTAACCCACATCACTCTAAGCTTTTACCCCTCCTATGGTTCTAAAACCCCTTTTCCTTGAGCACTTTTCTTCATACTCCCGCTCCATTTCCATCTTCACCGATGGGTCTAAGTTTGTGGACGGTGGAGGCTACTCTGTTGTTTATCCTGACTGCACACATATGTGTGTCTTACCTCCGAAGACTAGCATCTTCACAGCGGAATTTTATGCTATTCTCTATGCTCTTCGTCTCCTGCTTTCTCGTTGTCCTTCTTCTTTTGTAGTTGTTGTTGACTCTCGTAGTGCCCTCATGGCTCTCGGGTCCTTTAATCTGATTCATCCAGTGGTTGTCGAGATCCAGCATTGGATGTTTCTTGTTCACAGTAAATTTATGTCGGTTGAGTTTTGTTGGGTTCCCAGCCATATTGGTGTCTCTTTAAATGAGCGTGCGGATGCTGCCGCCAGGGAAGCTGTCCGCTCGTGTCCCATCACTCGTAGAGGTATTCCTTATCCCGATTTTTACCCAATTATCCATTCCTCCATCCTTAGCCGTTGGCAGGCTTGTTGGTCGTCTGTTACTGGTAACAAACTGCGTACTCTTAAGAGTTGTGTGTCCTCGTGGCCGTCCTTCTACCACCGTAACCGGTGATTGGAAACGGCTCTGGCGAATTGGCCATACTCGCTTAACCCATGGTCACTTGATGGAGCGCCGCTCTGCTCCTTATTGTCCAAATTGCATTGTCCCTCTTACGGTCGTGCATATCCGTGTTGAATGTCTTGACTTCTGGAACGAGCGTGTGTCTTGTTTTCCGACCGTCCCCTGTGGTCGCTTGTTCCTCGATATAATTCTTGATGACTCGGATACTTTTGATATCATTCGCCTTATGCGTTTCAGTTCTTGTATTGGCATCCTTGGTGATATTTAGTGCACTCTGATTATCCCGCACATTTGATGGTTCTATATAACCTTCCCGGTTTGGTGCCTTCTTTTGATAATTACTTTCGAAAGATTTATTTTAATTGCCTAAGAATTCTTTTGGTTGAAATAGATTGGAAAGTTCTGGGCATGGGGAGGTAAACTGATCTTGGAGCGTGATGCGAACCCAGCAATAGGTGATGTAAACAGGGATTTTGATTCAAAATATATAATGTTTTGAAATATTCTAAGCAAAGCACAAGAACGAAGTATACCATACAAATTTAATAGAAAGAATAATAATGCCCCGAAATGGATAACAAAGGATCTAAAGAACCTTATAGGTAGAAAGAGAGAGAGAGTGGTACAAAAGAATTAGGAATGGGGAATTCAGTTTAGAATAAGAATTGTTCCAACTGGTTAGAAATGTTTAAAGAGAGATAAGGAGGTCGAAAAGAAATTATGAAGTTCACATAATAGGGCAAGCAAAAAAATCCTCAAGGGTTTTTTCAGTTTTATCAAACAAAGATTAGAGAAACGAAAGGTTCATTAAAAACTGAGAGAGGTCAGATATCTGATAATGACGAAGAGATGAGTAGTATTTTTATAAATATTTTATCTCTGTATTCACTAAAGAGGAACTTAACAGTATGTATTCAGCCAAACAAGTCTAATTGGTTGGGGAAGAGGAAAGATTGACTAGCAGTTACCAGGGAGGATATTATTAAGCAAATAGTGAAACTGAAGCTAAACAAATCCTCAGGGGTCTGATGAAGTGTTTACCTGGGCGCTTAATGAATGTGAAGTGGAGCTTTGTGAGCCATTGTGTACCATATATATCAAATCATTAGAATCAAGCAATGTAAGCAAAGCATCTATATGACGAAATATCTAGGTCAAACACTAATTTTCATGGGTGACTGTAATTTCAGTGGAATAATCTTGCTTAACTAAACAGGGAATAATGAGGCAGAATATTGTACACAATTAATTATTATGGTAATATGCTTAAGCAGTAAATCCTTCCTGTTCCTTCTACTCTCTATTCACCAATGTATCTGCATGCTCCAACATAAGGAATCAACATCAACGACAACAACAATTCGTGCTCAAAACGTATTGAGTGTCTAGAAAGATCCCCTCCTCCCTCCACCTTATAGTACCCAAGACACCTGAACACCTGCTGTCTGGGCACGGGCCCAGACGCCACTAGCCAGTCGACCAGACGCTAATTGCTTGTTTAACTGCCGGCCGATGGATACCTACAAGATTCGGGCCATCTCTGATGTCCTAGGCCCATATATAAGGGGCTCGCCGGCGTCCAGTCAACAAAATACACTCTGTTCTCCCAACAGTAACATCTACTCTTGAGTCTCCAGGAAACAGTAGATGTGTACCGCTTTTCTATAAAGTCATTGCACCCCTTTTTGAATAACATAAAATCTCTCCTGTATTTATATTTCTCTTCATAATTTTGTGTAAAGCCAAGGTCTAAGGGCTTTGTTTTTCATTAGGAATAACGTATTATTAAAGTCGTTTTTATTATAATAAATGTTTAAAGTTTTTTTATTCTCTTTGGCTTCTACCCGCAGCTCTCACATAGTAGAGGACACAAGCAGTTTTATTTCTTTTGTATTAATGTGCAATTGGCACAACACCAGCCAGAATAGCCACTGCTCTATTACAGATTATTGTCACATTAACGTGGGGGGCCTATCTTTACAGTCTTGGTAAGGTAATGCTCCTAGATCCTTTACTTAAAGTTGTGTTAGTTGTACTTGGCTTTAACACATGTTTGTTTTTCAAAACTCCAATTTTTAGGGGTTGTTTGGTGCCTAGTACTTTATACTTTCCAAGTGTAGCAATTTATGACTGTTTGATTCACTTTAGATTACGTAGGTGTTTTATGTGCAAATTCATTCAGGTAATTGGTTGCATAATAACCTTTGCTATATCCTGTGTTTTCCATCTTATTCTCGTCCCTACAGAAGAGTTTCTCACTCAGACAGATCACCCCCTCGGGTACTCTGGTACTTTGGTTTATCTCTGGGCTATCATGCCTAATCTTTGCATTCCAAACTAAGGAGGACGTACTGGACTTTAGTTCCTTTCGCATCCAGGACTTTGCTATACAGTTGGGACCTGTATAGCAAAGCAGTTCTCGTCAGTATAGACACTCTCTGCACCCCTACGCTTCGGTCAGATATCATAGCACTTACCCAGGTAGGGAGTTTACCATTCTTTTCTAGAGCACAAAGAATGATTACTCAGTAAGTATTATCTAGTCTTAGTAGGACACCTTTTGCCCCTATTATTCGTCATTTATAGAGTAACGAGTATAGACATCCCTTCATTCCTTTGTACTACCTGGAAACACTTTGTTTCACCATTCATGATATAATTACTCAATTTAATTCTTGTAACCTTGTCTTATAATCATTAATTTTACACAGGATAGTTTAAAGTTGCCACGCCATCCTGTCAATCTAGTACTTCATACGTTGGTTCACGTATCGAAGGTTGCATATTACTTACTATATGCATATTATCTATGCATATTGCTTGTCCCTAATTCATTCTCCGTGTTCCGTCTTGCTGTGTTCCGCCATAACCCAGAGGATGAGGTGTGCCCACTCGTTCGTGCTACCAAGGTGGAACTGCTGACGCTAGTTGCCGAGTACCATATTACTCCTCATGGAGCCACTAAAACTGATCTGCATAATTTAATATTGTTTTTTAGTAGACAACGATCGAATCACATCGGCGGCGCATGAACAACATCTTCAACGTGAACGTGAGAGGGAGCAAGCTGCTTTCCAGAAGGAACAACTTGAACTACAACTTGAACGTAAGAAAGAACAAGTTGAACTTCAACGTGAACGTGAGAAGAAAGCACTTCAGGTAAGAGAACGGGAAGCTGCCCTCCAAAAAGAACAACTTGAACTTCAACTCCAAGTCGCTGAACAACGAGCTGCCTTGGACCGTGAACGTGAGAAAGACCCACTCCATCTCCAAGAACAACAAGCCGCCTCGCTCTCCGTGTGGAACAAGATAAAGCTGCAGCCGTTCTAGGCCAAACTCCCGGTACGTTTCAATGTTTCTCGCGCCATTAAGTTAAAGCCATCTTTTGTAGAGACTGAGGTAGACGCATTCTTTACTTCATTTGAGGCTCTAGCTAACCAACTCAGCTGGCCTCAGGATCAGTGGTCTATACTTCTCAGATCTCACTTGACAGGTAGAGCTGCCTTGACCCACAGTTCTCTGGCTACAGAGACGGACTGTACGACGGATGTGTTGTACGGACTGTACTGACGGACTGGAGACGGATGTGTTGAAACCGGCAGTGCTTGATGTCTACCTCCTATCCGAAGAGAGTTATAGACGTAGATTAAGGGACCACATCAAATCTAGTGCCACTACTTACCTAGAATTCACCCAAAATAAGACAAGATATCTAATGAAGTGGCTGGAATTATCCCAAATCACCACCTTTGCAGATCTCCCCAACCTCATCTTGATGTAAGAATTCCTTTGCCGTGTTCCTACTCCTATACGTCTCTACCTTTCAGACAAAGGAGAGACCAACCTGACTAAGTGTGCGCAGTTGGCTGACCCCTACAGCCTAATTCACCGATTGCCATCAGACACACCACCTGGTAAACCATCTTTGTCCAGTCCTGCTAAAGTGAGTACTAGTGATGTGAACTACTCACTTTACTGCCGATATTGTAAAGTGTATAGATATAACATAGAAAAGTGTACCAATCCTCACTGTAACTCTAGCAGTGAGACCTCCTCCTAAAACTCATAAGCCTGTTATGAATATCCATGTAACATTCTCTGAACTTTCTCTCTTCCACTGACACCTATACCCTGGAACTGGCTTTGCCAGCGGTGGAGATTCGGAGGGAAGGATCCAAGTGAACATCTTGAGGGACACATCTGCTCTACAATCGATACTCCTCAAAGCAGCTGCACCCAACGTCCCCTACACCGGAGAATCCGTCCTCATCACTGAGAATCAGGGAATCATCACTGAGAATCAGGAATTTCTCCATCAGGGAGTAACCTTTCCCCAAGCCAGGAGTTCAACTTCTCCTGGGCAACGATTTGGCAGAAGATCAACAACCCATGAACCTCATCATCAGTGACAAACCACAGGTATGTGACTCTTCCATGGAAGATCCTGTTATGAAGTATATTGCAGAGGAGGTCCAACCGACCGACGATTTTAAGAACATCTCCCAACCAGTCATGGTGACGACGCGTTCCCTTGCTGCTCGACCGCAACCAGCCGCTCCAGCCGTCCCTCAAGATTCTCAGGGCCTCCCACCGAATCTCAACCTGTTAAGAGTTCCGTAAGTTGCAGAGAGAAGATCAATCCCCTAGCATCTGTTTTCTTTCAGGCCCATACTCAATCAGATTCTATCCCTGGTGTTTATGTGGACAACCGTATACTCTACCTCAGATATAGACCCAGTAAGTTAGAGGAGGAAGACGATTGGGCTAACGTCGACCAGTTGGTAGTCCCCTACCAGCCTACGGCCAGAGATCATGCGTCTGGCCCATGGCCCTCTCTCACACACTACGGCTTCAACAAGACTTACGACGGCCTGAAGCAGGACTACTACTGGCCAGTTATGGTTCGGGACATCAAGACGTTTGTGAATACTTGCCACACGTGTCAGAGGGCAGGTAAGATGAACGCTCCCTTACCAAAGGCATCACTGATTTCCATTAGAGTGCCTTCAGAACCATCCAGTAAGTTGATAATCGACTGCTTTGGTCCTTTGCCCAGGAGCAGCTCGGGCAACATTTATACCATTGCTAGCCTACGTCGTACTACCAGGATCCCCATAGCAGTTCCCGAAAGAACATTACGGCTGTTCAGTGGAGATCTTCACCCTATACAGATTTCCCAGGGAGATACAGAGTGATTGTGGCACAAACTTCACCAGTGACCTTTTCAAGAAAACTCTCAAAGATTTTCACATCACACAGGTACTGTCTACCCCCAATCATCCTTAGAACATAGTAATCAGACTATTAAATCACTTTTAAGGAAATTTTGTATCAGCATAGTGAAGAATTGGGATAAGCAACTAGACCTAATCACGTGTATTTTCAGAAGTTTTCCAAATGAGTCCTATTGTCACCTCGCCAGATGTTACGAAGCCCTTCGTCCTCAATGTCGACGCGAGCAGCACCGGCACTGGGGGTGTTCTAGTTCAATGTAACAGTAGAATTGTACTATTAGAAGACCATAGATTTAACATGAAAAATGGAGTCAGTGGATAGTGACCTGACAGGCTGGCGTATTCCCTTCCCCAAGGGATTAGAGCTCATTGTATAGCAGCGCCCCAGATCCCTGTGTCGAGTCATCGAACTAGGGGAATAAAGAAATGCATTACAGAATTAGTAGGAATTATCAATCGGGGTTAAGTTCTTATGTTAAAATTAACGTCAAAGGAGATTAATAAATAAGTATTGTCTGTTAGCAAAGAAGCATTTGACTTCAGTGAGATCTGAAATAGGTAAAACCATATTCCATCACTGGAAAATAGGTATCTACCCAACTTGTTTGTTAAATCGTGTAAATTAGTAAAATTCAAGTGCTATTGAATATTGTAAGTAGCCTGGCTCACGTATCTAGATAATTCCCATTTGTTTTGGAATTAGAAGTCACCTTTAGTGACAAATATTGGATTTTAGATAATAATCATTTTCAGAGATTAATTAGGCAACTAGCCTGAGTCAGCTACCCACGAGGTCAGAGTGGAGAAGTTAGTCAGAGTGTATTAGAGACTTCCTGGGGTCAACATCTCTCAGAGGGCAAGGCTGACCAACTGGCTTGTCTGTGATATTTTTAAGGTATGGTATCTTATCTGAAGTTTTAGTACAGTGTAGAAATCCACATTAATTGTAGTAGTTAATTTACCAATTGCCTCCATTAGGATAAATATTGTTATGAAGTGTTCCAATAAGGTT
>WNGS01166785.1:25251-44267 GCA_020271785.1 Procambarus virginalis
TTTCTTATGCTTGCTGAGGAGGGTGTTGAACAACCGCGGACCTCTGATGTTTATACAGTGTTCTCTGATTGTGCCTATGGCACCCCTGCTCTTCACTGGTTCTATTCTGCATTTTCTTCCATATCGTTCACTCCAGTACGTTGTTATTTTACTGTGTAGATTGGGACCTGGCCCTCCAGTATCTTCCAGGTGTATATTATTTGATATCTCTCTCGTCTTCTTTCTAGTGAGTACATTTGGAGAGCTTTGAGACGATCCCAATAATTTAGGTGCTTTATCCGGAGAGATCCGGATACATAATTTACACTCCTTACGAGACAGGAGGCATGGCAGGAAGTGCAGAATAGCCCCGTTGAAAAGCAAAGGTGCAATAGGTATAGTAAAAGATAATTTGATCAACATTGAAGGGTCCCCAAGACTTTTTAACACTGCCCCTCATCCTTAATGGTCATGGCCAGCTCTCTCTTGTGGGCATGGCCAGCTCTCTTGTGGGCATGGCCACCTCTCTCTTGTGGGCATGGCCACCTCTCTCTTGTGGGCATGGCCACCTCTCTCTTGTGGGCATGGCCAGCTCTCTTGTGGGCATGGCCACCTCTCTCTTGTGGGCATGGCCACCTCTCTCTTGTGGGCATGGCCACCTCTCTCTTGTGGGCATGGCCAGCTCTATCTTGTGGGCATGGCCAGCTAGCCTCTCATGGTGGTCACAATAGCACTTGATAAACACCTCCAGAGGATACCTCATCAACTGGACTCTGATTCCCAAGATACGCTGTAAACGTCCAGTGGCAGGTGTCTCAATCTTGTAGTGGCAGATGTCGTTGCAGTGGCAGGTATCGTTGCAGTGGCAGGTGTCGTGGCAGTGGCAGGTGTCGTTGGAGTGGCACCTAGGACTGGTTATCTGCGTGCGACGTATATCCTTAAGGTGACTCGTCCTCACAGCCAGTGGCCGGCATGTCCAAGGAGCCGTGTCCTACTGCCAAGGACACGGAGACAACCAACCCGTTTTAGTCCATCTTTGCCAGCCACGGTAGTGTGGTGCTGGCATGACTCTATGACAACCACAGAGGCAGAGGGGGTGCAGAGTTCAACAGCAGAATGCAAGGAGAAATTTAGAGTGCCAGCTTACACTGGCACTCTCAGGGAGAGGGAGGGTGCCAGCTTACACTGACACTCTCAGGGAAGGGTGGAGGGTGTACCAGCTTACACTGACACTCTCAGGGAAGGGTGGAGGGTGTACCAGCTTACACTGACACTCAGGGAAGGGTAGAGGGTGTACCAGCTTACACTGACACTCTCAGGGAAGGGTAGAGGGTGTGCCAGCTTACACTGACACTCTCAGGGAAGGGTAGAGGGTGTACCAGCTTACACTGACACTCTCAGGGAAGGGTGGAGGGTGTACCAGCTTACACTGACACTCTCAGGGAAGGGTAGAGGGTGTACCAGCTTACACTGACACTCTCAGGGAAGGGTAGAGGGTGTGCCAGCTTACACTGACACTCTCAGGGAAGGGTGGAGGGTGTACCAGCTTACACTGACACTCTCAGGGAAGGGTGGAGGGTGTACCAGCTTACACTGACACTCTCAGGGAAGGGTAGAGGGTGTGCCAGCTTACACTGACACTCTCAGGGAAGGGGGAGGGTGCCAGCTTACACTGACACTCTCAGGGAAGGGTAGAGGGTGTACCAGCTTACACTGACACTCTCAGGGAAGGTGGGGACGGGTGCCAGCTTTAACACTGATCAACATCTCAGGGAAGGGGGAGGGCTGCCAGCTTACACTGATCACTTCTAGGGGCCAAGGAGGGAGGGGCCAGCTCTACACTGACACTCTCGGGCTAAGGTTAGAGGGTGTAACCAGCATTACATGCACTCTCAGGGAGGCAGTGGGGATGTGGTGCCAGCTAATACACTGACACTCTCAGGTAAGGGTCGAGGAGGCTAGAACTGTACCTAGCTTAACACTGAACAACTATCTCAGGGAAGGTGTGGAGGAGGGTGCCAGCTGATAAAACCGAGCACTCCAGGGGGAAGTTTAGAGGGTATTACAGCTTACACTGACACTTCAGGAAGGCGGGTGTGAGGGTGCCAGCTTACACTGACACTCTCAGGGAAGGGGGGGGAGGTGCCAGCTTACACTGACCACTCTCAGGGAAGGGGGGGGGAGGGTGCCAGGGCTTAAGCTGCCTCTGGAGGAAGGTGGGGAGGGTGCCAGCTTACACTGACACCTCAGGGAAGGTGTAGAGGGTGTACCAGCTTACACTGGCACTCTCAGGGAAGGTGGGGGAGGGTGCACAGCTTACACTGACACTCAGGGAAGGGGGTGGGGAGGGTGCCAAGCTTACACTGACACTTCAGGAAGGGTGAGGGATTGTACCAGCTTACATGGACTCTAGGAAGGGGGGGAGGGTGCCAGCTTACACTGACACTCTCAGGGAAGGGGGGGGAGGGTGTCAGTCTTACATGACACTTCTTCAGCAAGAGTGCCTTACAAGTCGAGCGGTCATTACCCATAACCCAGGCTACCCACCGGCAACGCCAGCTCAGTTGATGCTAAAGTGGATAGGACATTATGGCTGCACCTCCCAGATGTTGTGGACGTCGTGCGGGGGGGGGGTCGTGTCATGTTGTGGTGGTGGGGGTCGTTATGGTGGTGGGGGTCGTTATGGTGGTGGTGGGGGTCGTTATGGTGGTGCTAGGGGTCGTTATGGTGGTGCTAGGGGTCGTTATGGTGGTGCTAGGGGTCGTTATGGTGGTGCTAGGGGTCGTTATGGTGGTGGTGGGGGTCGTTATGGTGGTGCTAGGGGTCGTTATGGTGGTGGGGGTCGTTATGGTGGTGCTAAGGGTCGTTATGGTGGTGCTAGGGGTCGTTATGGTGGTGCTAGGGGTCGTTATGGTGGTGCTAGGGGTCGTTGCTGCTGTGGTAGTTTAGAAAGCGGAGATGAGGAAAATGTTCCAGCGTATAGCCATACCTCTAACGACCAAATTACTAGTACGACTCACCGCCCCCTCCCCTAACAACAGTGCCCATAAGGACACACCTGCCAGTACGACACACACACACACCTGCCAGTACAACAGACACACACACACACACACCTGCCACGGCAGACGTAATGACCTAACAACCGTATTAGGCACTAATCGCATCAGTCCCAATGGCTAATTCCCCGACAAAGCTCCGATACACTGTTACCAGATCAATTTATTCCAGGTAAGCATGGCAGTGTTACCAGATTAATTCCTGCCTTTGTTTGGCCAATGGTTCGAGTACACTTTTGTTTATGGTTGGTGTGGGATCACTGTGTTTGGTGGAGGAATGTTTGGTGGGGGGAGTGTTGTGGTGGTGAGGTGGAGAGTCTTGTGTAGAGGAATGTTTGGTGGGGAGAGTGTTGTGGTGGTGAGGTGGAGAGTCTTGTGTAGAGGAATGTTTGGGTGGGGGGAGTGTTGTGGTGGTGAGGTGGAGAGTCTGGTGTAGAGGAATGTTTGGTGGGGGGAGTGTTGTGGTGGTGAGGTGGAGAGTCTTGTGTAGAGGAATGTTTGGTGGGGGGAGTGTTGTGGTGGTGAGGTGGAGAGTCTGGTGTAGAGGAATGTTTGGTGGGGGGGGGGGTGTTGTGGTGGTGAGGTGGAGAGTCTTGTGTGGAGGAATGTTGGTGGGGAGAGTGTTGTGGTGGTGCGGTGGAGAGTCTTGTGTAGAGGAATGTTTGGTGGGGGGGGGGGTGTTGTGGTGGTGAGGTGGAGAGTCTTGTGTGGAGGAATGTTTGGTGGGGGGGAGTGTTGTGGTGGTGAGGGTGGAGAGTCTTGTGTAGAGGAATGTTTGGTGGGGAGAGTGTTGTGGGGTGAGGTGGAGAGTCTGGTGTAGAGGAATGTTTGGTGGGGGGGGGTGTTGTGGTGGTGAGGTGGAGAGTCTTGTGTAGAGGAATGTTTGGTGGGGAGAGTGTTTGGTGGTGAGGTGGAGAGTCTTGTGTAGAGGAATGTTTTGGTGGGGGGAGTGTTGTGGTGGTGAGGTGGAGAGTCTTGTGTAGAGGAATGTTTGGTGGGGGGGGTGTTGTGGTGGTGAGGTGGAGAGTCTTGTGTAGAGGAATGTTTGGTGGGGGGGGGTGTTGTGGTGGTGAGGTGGAGAGTCTTGTGTAGAGCCTTCTGTGTGTCTTCAGGCATTAGTGTCTGTCTGTCTGTCTGGCTCTCTGCCTGTCTGTCTGTCTGGCTCTCTGTCTGTCTGTCTGTCTGTCTGTCTGTCTGGCTCTCTACCTGTCTGTCTGTCTGGCTCTCTGTCTGTCTGTCTGTCTGTCTGGCTCTCTGTCTGTCTGTCTCTCTGTCTGTCTATCTGGCTCTCAGTCTGTCTGTCTGGCTCTCAGTCTGTCTGGCTCGCTGTCATTGTTCCTCTTTCACTGCCCAACTCTCACTGTCTATGTTCTCAGTTTCCTCTCCTCTCTCTCTCTCCTCTCTCTCTCTCTCTCTCTCTCTCTTGCTGTCTCAGTCTCTCTCTCACTGTCCCTGTCTCACTCTGACTCTCACACTAGGCGTGTGGAAGACCAATCTGGCCCCCGCAGGTGAGAGAGTCGCCAGCTACGCACAAACACATTCTAACAAACACAACTCAACCATTCCCCCCCCCCCTCCTCCGCCCCATCCCCCCTACCCACCCCCCAGTACACCTACACCAGCCTGAGGTAACTCACTCTCCACGTCCAACACATTCATCACATTCATGGTAACAGTCTCTGACTCATCAAGTTGTAACTAGCTCATCACTGTTGTAACTAGCTTAGGTCAACGATGAGTGGGGGGGGGTTGAGTCCCCCCCTCCCCTTGTGTGAGTACCGGCAGGACACTCACCATGGCGGAGGGAGGTACATAGTAGGGCGGCGTGATACTGGGAGGATATGGCGGCAGTCAGCAGCAGCCTTAGTGTGGGCCGCCTTGTTGTTGATGAGTATTGTAGAGCAACACACATACAGTATCACAGTGTTGTGCTCTATAATACACCCATCAGTGTTGTGCTCTATAATACACCCATCAGTGTTGTGCTCTATAATACACACATCAGTGTTGTGCTCTATAATACACCCATCAGTGTTGTGCTCTATAATACACCCATCAGTGTTGTGCTCTATAATACACCCATCAGTGTTGTGCTCTATAATACACCCATCAGTGTTGTGCTCTATAATACACCCATCAGTGTTGTGCTCTATAATACACCCATCAGTGTTGTGCTGTATAACACCGTAGGTTACACTACCTACGTGAGACCAGTCTTAGAGTATGCAACAGTCCCCACCTGAAGAATTACGTAAACAAACTGGAGAAGGTTCAGAAGTTTGCGACGAGGCTCGTCCCAGAGTTACGATGGATGGAGATATGAGGTGCGACAGAAGGAACTGAACTTAGCGACGCTGAACAAATGGAGAGCGGGGAGATATGATACCGATGTATAAAATACTCAAGAGGGATTGACAGAGTTGAAATAGACGAAATGTTCACACTGAATGGGGGTCGTTACATTTCCTAGTTCTAACAGAACTATTAAATACTAACACTATAAGAGTGTAATACGGTATAACACAATATAACACACACAATATTTGTTTTTAATTAAGTATTGTTCTAAATATATTTGTTAATTCCCTTATTTTCTTGCTACACAAAGCGAAGCGGACACAAAACACACATGTCTAATTAAATATTATATTTGCATCAAATATACATGCAAATAAGTTTATTGCATTGCTCTGTTGCATACATAATTACATTTGGCTCTGTGGAAAAATAGTATTAGAGCTCACTCAATTGACCTTGTACTCTCCTAGTTGTGCTTGCGGGGGTGAGCTTTGGCTCTTTGGTCCCGCTCTCAACTGTCAATCAATCAACTGTACCTACTAATTTTTTCCCCGCACACACACACACACACACACACACACAGGAAGCAGCTCCGTAACAACTGTCTACTCCCAGTTACCTATTTACTGCTAGGTAACAGGGGGCATCAGGTGGAAAGAAACTTTGCCTATTTGTTTTCCGCTATCCCGGGGATCGAACCCGGACCCTAGGATTACGAGTCCCAAGCGCTGTCCACTCAGCCACAGAGCACACCAGAGTGCACACAGAGTGACACAGTGCCACACTAGAGACTAGTGCGAAAGCTGGAGATGCAGGCAGGATTGAAAGGGGAGGTACTCCCATTGGATAAGGGAGTCCTAAGTAACAGAAGGCAGCGAGTCACTGTGCGGTGTGAGGTCTCAGATTGACGAGACGTTACCATGGGGTCCCGCAGGATTCAGTCCTTGGACCCATAGTAGTAGGCATCCTCAGTCTCGGAGACTATGGAGTTGCGCCCTGTGTCTCATGGTGCAGCGTCTCAACTGTGACTGGCGTCCAATCCGAGAATTTAGTCACACCCACACACTGAGCACAAACGAAGTCCGATTCTGGTCTGTCTTCCTGCCTACCGGCTTTCTTCTCTGTCTCTGTTGCCTTCGATTCTGGCAGTGACATCCTCGAACTGGAGAGGACCATCTTTGAACGACTACCCCCATGTAACACCCATGACCCCCCCCCCCCCCTCGAGAGCTCAACCAGGGAAGTCTGCTCCAAGAGGTCAGCCCAGATGCCCTCCGGTTTTCTTGTATGTTGATTAAAAATTCCTGGGTTAGTCTTATTCAGCACAAGTTTCAAGTATGTAATATTTCATGATACTCTTGTCAAGAGGGTAAGGGAGTAGACTCCAGATCCTCATGTGTAAACATGCTTGGATTTCCCCCTTTTACCAGGTCAAAGGGTCAGCCATACACGTAATTAATAAGTCCTCTCTTGAAACAGTTTATGGTTTATGTCAAACAAGTTTAAGGATAAATTCTTGAGTGTTTGTACACGTGTGGCCGCCTCTTATTGCTTGGTGTAGGTTTCACAAAAAAATCTTCCCCCCCCCCTTTTGTAATGGTGTATATAGGGGCCTGTAGAGCTAGGGGTGAGAGAGAGTGTAGGACGGACGGAGAGTACGGTGCTCCCGGATCGAGGCCGGTTCTGTGACACCATCCACAGGCCGGGAGAGACAGTGTCCACCGGACGGAGACAGAGGTCTTGTTTAAGGTAATGTGTGTGATCTCTGTAATTTTGTTCCATGTCTAAATTTCTTAACTTGTTGCCAGTGTTAGAGTAGGAATTATCGTGGTGTTAGTATAATTTGGTATCTCAATAAACTCATGTTAAATTTCCCGTCTGTGTCAATTGTTGAATCCTCTTAGAATCTTTTGATATCGTGGCTGACAACCGTCTCATATTTAATGACAGTTATAGAAAGTACTCTCCAAGCCAAGCAATGTTTCTTGCCTCGTTGCTTGATTAGTCTCAGTGGTCAAAGGCAGGATGGTGGCAGCGTATTTAATCCTGTGTAGCATTTCCTTGTTGACAGTGTACCTTTGATCCGGTGTAACCATCATATGTCAGCTCATATTACAAGTGTTCAATAACAGTGTTACCAAGTGCAACTGATAGGAAGTGTTACTCAGGATAAGAAGTGTGTACATTTATTAGTTTAGTATTCATTATAGAAGGTCACAGTGGTGACTATTTCACCAAGTTTTACATTGGGTAGTCATAGCCAATGTTACAATGGCAGCAGTAGTGGTTGTCAATGTTACAATGGTAGCAGCGGTGTTCCAATAAAATTGTGGGTGTGTTCACAATTTATTGGGGGTCCCGCGCGCCTGCTGCTCGGGTTCGTTGCTGTATGTATGTTTAGGCGGCTCGCGATTTCGTTGCTCGGAGCCATACGTATTAAGTGTTATGATTTAGTGTGTCATACGGGAAACTGAGAGAGTTTGGGGTATGCACGTCGCTCTGAAATCTATGGACAGAAATTAGTTCTCGTTTCTCTGCATAGCTTTCAGGGGTGTACAACTCAGTTATATGTTGTACAGCAATCTGTTCGGCAGGTTGTCTGAGAAATTATCAGGGAAGGACGCTTACTGATAATTTCGGAGGTTACTACGAGGTGCCTCGAGTTCTAGGTTTTAACGGGAAGGTCGCAGACGGCGTACTGTCGCCTAGAGTGTGGCTGAGTTATCATCATAGAGGGGGTCATGTCATGTTTGCAGCGAGGCTGACCTCAAACATTCTAGTCGTGAATTGTGTCTTAGGGAGGACGGCCCTAGTGTTGGATGTCTGTCCCCAAGGGCGGGTCAGACGTAGCTACCGGTCGTGGCTCACCAACGAACAATCGTAGGTTAATCACCACGAGAGAAGCCTTAAAATTAGTTCCGGTAGTCTTTACAAGGGTGCTTCGTCACCTAGAGTAGTCTTACAATTAGTTAAGGGAATTCTTAGTTAAGTATATTGTAGTTTATTTTCATTATTTTACTCAGATTCTTTTCGTAAGTGTAAGGAATTTCAGTGTCGATAAGGTTGTATGTGCACCTGACCGTCTCTTGGTGTGCACATATGTGTATATGGGTTTCTCGTGCGACGATCTGTGGGAGTGTTTATACGAAGCTGTCAAGCTGTCAACACCCCTTCATCTGGGCGCGCGGTCATAACCCTCGTCCACTCAGGAAGGGTACTGTCATAAGTCACGCGGTGTATATTGTATTTACAGCGAGTGTGCGTATGTTGTGATTTACTGTTTAATGTTCATTCGTTACATAGAACATTGTGTTAAAATTTCAAGTTAATATGACGCTCGGTGACAAAGTTACAAATATTGTGTTATTTTGTGAATTGTATCTTTATTGGCAATTTGTTTGATTTTATATGTCCATCAGATGTTATCAGAATGGAAGGGGTTCTCAATAGGGTTGCAATCCCCCTCTATTCCCTCTCAGTTCCCACCTCAAGTTCCCTACACCTCCCCCACCCACTTCCCACCCACCCTACCCGCCCATGTTCCCTCCACCCACCCTGCTCCACTTCCTTCCACCGTCCCCACTATCCCCACTCAAGGTCACTCCACCCACACCTGGCCTTTTCAGCCCCTCCCCTCTCAGCACTGTCCCCTTCCACCCGTCCAACCTCACACTCCTCCCACTCAGTTTCCACCCCACCCGCCACACCCCGAGTCGGTGTCACCCCTCACACGCCCTCCACTCTCCCCCCACTTGCGTCCTCCCCGCCCGGCGCCCAGTCCCTCAACCCCCACCAGCCCTCCCCGCCTCCCTCATACCTCCTGTCATATCCTCCCCCTCCCACATTCCCCTCCCCCACCCTGCTTCCCCCACCCTTCCCAACCCCAGTGTTTCTTCCCCGGGATTCGTTTGTACTTGTGGTAAGATTTCTTACACATTAAGTAGTATTCGTAAGGAGAAATGTTGGACCTGTCATGGAAAAGGTCATTTTAGGAAAGCGTGTACGAGTGTTCGACTTAAGGAAGGGCCGGCACCAGATTACTTTAAGGATAGTCGCCCTACTTTCGAAGTCAAAGTTCAGGGTGAGAGTTTGATTGCTTTCATGGACACAGGTAGCCAAGCAACGCTCATTAAGAGTTCAGCCTTCAGCAAATTCAAACAAGCACGGCTTAAACGTTGTAGTAAACAGCTCACAGCAGTTAATGGAGGACAAATTGACATCTTGGGTCAGGCCACAATTAATTTTGAAATAGGTCATGATGGGTCGTACCCTCACACTTGTACAGTGGTTCAGAATCTTGCTTATCCGGGTGATATCTTGATTGGTATGGATTTCTTACACAGGTTCTCATATTCTCTGTCTGCTGAGAAAGGGTCGAGATATTGCCGGTTGAAATTAGGTACTGTATCTTATCCGGTGACATTGACTGACCATCCACCGGTTGTAGCTTCCATCCAGCGGAAGCAGAAACATCATGCCAATTATGCAAAGTTTTTATTTCAGTCTCTTCCAGACAATAATAAGAAGTCGTGTATTTTACATGCTTTTGACAAGCAAACTTGCCCACCACGGTCATTTAGATTCCTTAGGGTGGCCGTGGGTCGTCATATCCAGCCTGGTACTACCCTTCTGGTGGCTGGCAGGTTTGATAAACTATTAATTCCCCACCACTTAATTGTTGTCCTGGACAAAGGTGCCCTCATACCTGTAGTCAATCTCTCACACAAGACCTACCGCTTCAGAGTGGGTGATCGGGTGTCTCATGGTATTATCTTAGAGGAGACATCGATCTTTCAATCAGACCCATCAGAAACACTTACAAACACTGTGCAATGTGGCGCTCTTAATGTTAAAGACACTGGTAAGACTTCTAAACACAGCACAACGGTGCTCACGCCACCTTGCGATACCAACAATTTGAATAAATTAATATCAGCTCTAGATTTACAGCACATTCCACAGTTAGATAGAAAACGGGTGCGGGAAGTTCTGCGGATGTTCCCCAAATTATTTGCAACGGACGACGATCAAATTGGGTTGTTAGACAGAATTGAGCACACCATTCCAACAGGTGATCACGAGCCCGTGTATACGAGACAGTGGAGGCTCCCGGAACAGGCTAAGAAAACTATCAGAGATGAGTGTCAGAAGATGTTAAGACAGGGAGTTATAGAACCGAGTACTTCACCATGGTTGTCTCCGGTGGTGCTGGTGCGCAAACCAGATGGTAGTTACCGGTTTTGTGTCGACTATCGGAAAGTTAATGAAATTACAAAGGGAGACGTGTACCCCTTACCTCGGATTCAGGAGATTATAGATCAGTTCGCGGCAGCCAAGTATTTCTCGACTCTGGATGCTAAGTCAGCATATTGGGCTATTCCGGTTGCAGTTAGGGACCGTGAGAAAACAGCGTTCTCTGATGGGGTTCACCAGTTTCAGTTTAAGCGCATGCCTTTTGGGCTCAAGACAGCCCCTTCTTCATTTCAGAGGGCTATTAACTTCATCCTCAGCCCTGTGTTAGGTAGACATTCATTAGCATACCTGGATGACGTGGTTATTTACTCCAGGTCGTTTGATGAACACCTTCGGGACTTGACTGAGACACTTTCATTGTTAGACAAGGCAGGGTTCAAATTAAATATTAACAAGTGCACCCTGGCATCTCAGAAATTCAAGTTTCTGGGGTTCCAGGTGAGCACAGATGGCATCCGCCCTGACCCAGACTCATGCCGCGCCATTGCTGAGATGCCCAGGCCTAGGTCAGCAAGGGATGTGCGCCGGTTTCTGGGAGCAGCCGGATACTTCCGCCGCCATATTGAGGGGTTTGCTAGTATAACAGCGCCTTTAACTGACCTTGTAAAGAAGAATGCTAAATTTATGTGGACATTAGAACATGATGAGGCTTATACTAAACTCAAAAGTCAATTAATTACCGCCCCAGTATTAGCTGTGCCTGACTTTGATAAGGAATGGGAGGTGCATACAGACGCTAGTGGTGTTGCCATAGGAGGGTGCTTAATGCAGCGTGATTCAGAGAACCATCCTCACCCTGTGGCGTATTTCAGTAGAAAAGTGAAGGGACCTGAAGTTAGATACTCAGCAACAGACAAGGAAGCACTTGCTGTGGTTGAAAGTGTTCGTTATTTTGAGCCTTACCTATTCCAACGTCATTTTGTTATTTTCACAGATCACAGAGCTCTCACTTATATATTTAAAAAGAAAACAAAGTGTCCCCGGATGTCACGTTGGTCTCATGAGCTGTCAGCTCACTCGTTTCAGATCCTGTATAAGCCTGGTCCATCTCACGTTGTGCCAGACACCTTGAGTAGGAACATCGCGTCAGTTAACGTAAATGTCAACATTGAAACTATTGCAAGTGATAAAATGAGAGAATTTCAAATGGGAGAACAGCGATGGAAGGAAATAATTGAATATTTGGAGGGTGGTAAATACCCTATGAAGAAAGGTAACTTTCCCCTGCAACATTTTGACCTGCAGAAGGGTGTCCTATACTATGTTAACGACATGAAAGATCGTGCGGTTTATCAGTTAGTCATCCCCGACGCGTTAAGATCATCGGCCGTGAAACTCGCGCATGCATCTAAGATCGCTGGTCACCCTGGGGTCTTTAAGACCTATATGAGAGCAAAAACTTTATTCTATTTTCCTGGGATGTTATCTTATATAACTAAGTTTGTTAAATCTTGTGCCAACTGCCAACGACGAAAAGGTACCCCTAAGGTACAAGCGCCACTACAAGAGTTCCCTGAAATTTTTGAGCCTTTAGATCGTGTGGGAGCAGATTTGATTGATTTACATAGTAGTCATTCGGGTAATCGCTACGTGTTGGTTCTAGTGGACCATCTGTCCCGGTTCACTACCTTGGTTGCTCTTCCTCGTAAGGACGCGCAGACTGTTGCAGACGCTTTCTTAAGTAAATTTGTCACTGTGTTTGGACCACCTAAAGTATTAGTATCTGACAGAGGTCAAGAGTTCGTTGGTAACACTTTTAAAGAAGTTTGTAAAATTTTAGAAACTACAACAGCCCTCACGACTGCTTACCATCCGCAAGCAAACGGTATGACTGAAAGAACCAATCGTACAATCAAGGATATGCTAGCAATTCTTGCAGAGAAAGATGCTGCCACCTGGGATGAACAACTCCCCTATGTTCAACTAGCCTTGAACACTGCCATTCATCAGTCAATTAACACTCAACCACTGCTGCTTTTCACGGGGCGCTCATGTAATTTCCCATCAGGTCTGCTTAACAGACACGAGATTGTGTACGGTGAGGATTATCCTTCAGAAATCCTCTCTAAAATGCGAAATGCTTGGAGGATTGCCGCTGAGGCTTCTAAGACTGCGAGGAGCCGGTATGCGCAATATTATGATAAGAAGGTTCAACCGTTGACACTTAGAGAGGGAAGCTTGGTTATGAGGTTAAATGAAAAGGCACCTGCCAATCAAAGTAGGAAGCTAGCACCTAGATGGCGTGGACCATACAGAGTAATTAAGAAGCTTGGACCAGTTAATTTTCTTATCAGGGGAATTTTTGAGGACCAGGGTGACACAACTATTCATGGCAGCAGTAGTGGTTGTCAATGTTACATAGCAACAGTACAACTTGCAAGGTTGATGCTCAGTGATTGACTCTTGCAACACTCAATTGTGTTACCGTTGGGTTGATGAATAGTGACAACACTTACAACCCTTCAAGTACCTGAATTTAGTGATCAATCAGGGAACATTGCCTGTGCAATGTTGCCAAGTTCCTATACTACTTCTGTATGTTACCTTCCTATAATATTATTTGTTGCAGGGTAGTTGATGCAACAGGAAGGTGAGCAGGTGGGGTCAAGTTGACGGGGGGGGGACATGGAGGGGCGTGACCTCAACAGTATTACCTGCCGAGGTGGTAGTTGTTCCTCCTAAGCTTCCACAACGTCAAGAAACTGTCGTAGTAAAGTGCCCTTATCCTAACCTACCAGAGGACCCAAAACAGAAAACGGGACAGTATGTCAATTTCGCGAGCAGCTTCCATTTTCCTAGTACGACAATTTCTGGTCTTATGTAGAGTGTACGTCAAAATGCGGCGCGCTATTAGGGGGAACGGGTCGTGTAGGAGGTGGTACATTGTCCACCTTATCACGTGTTCTGCAATCTTAACAACTTCATTATCCGCTCTTCTTGGAATTCACGCAGACTCACCTCTCAGCGCGTGCACTGTAAGCATCTAATGATTGTTGGAAGTTCAATTTCTGGAGACTCACCAGTTCCTTCACATACGTCTAACTAATGCCAGTCAACACCAGGTTATTTTGAGGCCAATGCAAAAAGATAAAGTGTAGCAAAGATTGTATCATTAGAGACTCAAAGATTATTGCAAATATTATATCAATAGTTAAGTCCGTAAGACCAAGATAAATATTGCAAATATTGCATCATTAGAGATCGCAAGACCAAGATAAATATTGCAAATATTGCATCATTAGAGACTGCAAGAGCAAGGATTGGGCGAGGTTTGTGTACATGCAATTTAGTTTGTTGTAGCCTCTGACGGCGGGTTTTGGCGCGCAAAACTATATCATTTGCAGAGCTAAAAGCAACATTTTGGGGACTCACTGAGACTAATTCTTCACTGATATTCTTACCTTTCACAACTTTATTAATAAACAATTATGTTTAAAATTATAAGTTGATCAATACAGTTACGATTGTTTTATATTTTGATGTAGTTTTGTATTATTTGTATATTGTGTATAATAATATACAAGCGCAAATATTATACAAAGAGTCACAGGCTAGGTTTTGACGCTTTTATAACACTAAACCACCGCATTTTTTACGGAAGGGACCTGGAGAGAACACCTCCTATAACACCAAGCTTGAGTACTGAACTGAGATGTTCATCAGTGAGCCGAGATGTGTTAATGATCATTACATAAAGGTGTTGTTCACTCACATATGTGCTTGTGAACATGGAGGTGACCCACGAGGCTGAACACTCGATAATGTGATCACCTGAACCTGGAGTCACACTTGACAATGTCCCCCTCGAGTCATACTTGTAAGGCATAGTGCCACCTGGAGACATTGTGGCACCTCACTAAGACTGGTCAAGTCGGTTGGGCTAACTGGAGGCGCGATGAACAACCCAGCGGGTTTTCTTCCTATTGGGGAGTGTTGTACATGCTGCTATGGCGGTGTGTCCACTCACAGGATGAGTGGCGCTGCCCAATACTGTCACTATGGCGGTGTGTCCACTCACAGGATGAGTGGCGCTGCCCAATACTGTCACTATGGCGGTGTGTTCACTCACAAGATGAGTGGCGCTGCCCAATACTGTCACTATGGTGGTGTGTGTCCACTCATAGGATGAGTGGCGCTGCCCAATACTGTCACTATGGCGGTGTGTTCACTCACAAGATGAGTGGCGCTGCCCAATACTGTCACTATGGTGGTGTGTGTCCACTCATAGGATGAGTGGCGCTGCCCAATACTGTCACTATGGCGGTGTGTCCACTCACAGGATGAGTGGCGCTGCCCAATACTGTCACTATGGAGGTGTGTCCACTCACAGATGAGTGGCGCTGCCCAATACTGTCACTATGGCGGTGTGTCCACTCACAAGATGAGTGGCGCTGACCAATACTGTCACTATGGCGGTGTGTCCACTCACAGGATGAGTGGCGCTGCCCAATACTGTCACTATGGCGGTGTGTCCACTCACAGGATGAGTGGCGCTGCCCAATACTGTCACTATGGCGGTGTGTTCACTCACAAGATGAGTGGTGCTGCCCAATACTGTCACTATGGTGGTGTGTGTCCACTCACAGGATGAGTGGCGCTGCCCAATACTGTCACTATGGCGGTGTGTCCACTCACAGGATGAGTGGCGCTGCCCAATACTGTCACTATGGAGGTGTGTCCACTCACAGATGAGTGGCGCTGCCCAATACTGTCACTATGGCGGTGTGTCCACTCACAAGATGAGTGGCGCTGACCAATACTGTCACTATGGCGGTGTGTCCACTCACAGGATGAGTGGCGCTGCCCAATACTGTCACTATGGCGGTGTGTCCACTCACAGGATGGGTGGCGCTGCCCAATACTGTCACTATGGAGGTGTGTCCACTCACAAGATGAGTGGCGCTGCCCAATACTGTCACTATGGCGGTGTGTCCACTCACAGATGAGTGGCGCTGACCAATACTGTCACTATGGTGGTGTGTCCACTCACAGGATGAGTGGCGCTGACCACTACTGTCACTATGGTGGTGTGTCCACTCACAGGATGAGTGGCGCTGCCCAACTACTGTCACTATGGCGGTGTGTCCACTCACAGGATGAGTGGCGCTGCCCACTACTGTCACTATGGTGGTGTGTCCACTCACAGGATGAGTGGCGCTGCCCAATACTGTCACTATGGCGGTGTGTCCACTCACAGGATGAGTGGCGCTGCCCAATACTGTCACTATGGTGGTGTGTCCACTCACAGGATGAGTGGCGCTGCCCACTACTGTCACTATGGCGGTGTGTCCACTCACAAGATGAGTGGCGCTGCCCAATACTGTCACTATGGCGGTGTCCACTCACAGGATGAGTGGCGCTGCCCAATACTGTCACTATGGCGGTGTGTCCACTCACAGGATGAGTGGCGCTGACCAATACTGTCACTATGGCGGTGTGTCCACTCACAGGATGAGTGGCGCTGCCCATACTGTCACTATGGTGGTGTGTCCACTCACAGGATGAGTGGCGCTGCCCAATACTGTCACTATGGCGGTGTGTCCACTCACAGGATGAGTGGCGCTGCCCAATACTGTCACTATGGCGGTGTGTCCACTCACAGGATGAGTGGCGCTGACCAATACTGTCACTATGGCGGTGTGTCCACTCACAAGATGAGTGGCACTGCCCAATACTGTCACTATGGCGGTGTGTCCACTCACAAGATGAGTGGCGCTGCCCAATACTGTCACTATGGCGGTGTGTCCACTCACAGGATGAGTGGCGCTGCCCAATACTGTCACTATGGCGGTGTGTCCACTCACAGGATGAGTGGCGCTGCCCAATACTGTCACTATGGCGGTGTGTCCACTCACAGGATGAGTGGCGCTGCCCAATACTGTCACTATGGCGGTGTGTCCACTCACAGGATGAGTGGCGCTGCCCAATACTGTCACTATGGCGGTGTGTCCACTCACAGGATGAGTGGCGCTGCCCAATACTGTCACTATGGCGGTGTGTCCACTCACAGGATGAGTGCGCTGCCCAATAAACTCGCCACTCGGGGCAAAAAATTTAAAAAAAATTTTAAACTGAAGTAGGTTAAATTGCCTACTTTGGGCCTGCCTGCCCAAGTGGGCCTGGCGGGCCGCTCAAGCAACAGCCTGGTGGACCAAACTCTAACAAGTCGAGCCTGGCCTCGGGCCGGGCTTGGGAGTAGAAGAACTCCCAGAACCCATCAAGCAGGTATCAAGCAGGCCTACACCGACTCAATATAGATTCCTCATTCACTTAGCACGTCAAGTTGCAGTACACAAAACTGTTTTTGTATCACACAACTACAAAAGCCACCTCACCGGGTACCTGGTTGATACCTGGTTGATAGGGTTCTGGGAGTTCTTTTACTCCCCAAGCCCGGCCCGAGGCCAGGCTTGACTTGTGAGAGTTTGGTCCACCAGGCTGTTGCTTGGAGCGGCCCGCAGGCCCACATGCCCACCACAGCCCAGTTGGTCCGGCACTCCTTGGAGGAATAAATCTAGTTTCCTCTTGAAGATGTCCACGGTTGTTCCGGCAATATTTCTTATGCTTGCTGGGAGGATGTTGAACAACCGCGGACCTCTGATGTTTACACAGTGTTCTCTGATTGTGCCTATGGCACCTCTGCTCTTCACACAATAGTGAGCATTTTATACACTTAGATGAGTGTTGCAGGTCTCACTATAAGGGAGAACCTGCCATATGGGTCATTGTTTCACTCTCAGGTTAAAGAGCCGACTCTTGGGAACAAAGGCGGGAGTCGTCTCGCGGTTAACAATAGCCATTAACACCAGCTTGTCCTCGATGCCTTCATTATGCGAGCGGCCGCCCACACCATTGTCACAGTGAGGGCCCCGGGCCCCCAGCAGCGTGGGGCCCCGTGTACCGGCATGGTAATAATGGTCAATAGAGGAGGGGGCCCTCCATATTGGCTCACAGGCCACAAACAATGGTGGCAGCACTTTATAACACCCCGTCTGAGACTCGGGTAATAATAATCTCCATTTTCGGGATGTGAAGAGGAGCGGGGAGGGGGAGGGGGAGTGACTGGGGATGAGAACAGTGTCCGTACATCCCTCCACCTCCCCCCCCCCTCCCCCTCTGGAGGGACATCGTTGCAGTGAATCACCGCTGGTGGCGGTGAGGCCAGCCTCCAGCAGCCTGCTGAGCTCTTCATCACTGCCCAGGCATTTTTTACACACTTGTGTCCTCGCGCCACACCGTGGTGTGACACGACCCCCACACTGTGGTGTGACACGACCCCCCACACACTGTGGTGTGACACGACCCCCCACACTCTGGTGTGACACGACCCCCACACACTGTGGTGTGACACGACCCCCACACACTGGTGTGACACGACCCCCACACTGTGGTGTGACACGACCCCCACACTGTGGTGTGACACGACCCCCACACTGTGGTGTGACACGACCCCCACACTGTGGTGTGACACGACCCCCACACTGTGGTGTGACACGACCCCCACACTGCGGTGTGACACGACCCCCACACTGTGGTGTGACACGACCCCCCCACACACACTGTGGTGTGACACGACCCCCACACTGTGGTGTGACACGACCCCCCCACACTGTGGTGTGACACGACCCCCACACTGTGGTGTGACACGACACCCCCCACACTGTGGTGTGACACGACCCCCACCACTCTGGTGTGACACGACCCCCCACACTCTGGTGTGACACGACCCCCACACTGTGGTGTGACACGACCCCACACACTGGGTGTGACACGACCCCCAACACTGTGGTGTGACACGACCCCCACACTGTGGTGTGACACGACCCCCCACACTGTGGTGTGACACGACCCCCACACTCTGGTGTGACACGACCCCCCCACACACACTGTGGTGTGACACGACCCCCCACACTGTGGTGTGACACGACCCCCCACACTGTGGTGTGACACGACCCCCACACTCTGGTGTGACACGACCCCCCCCACACTGTGGTGTGACACGACCCCCACCCACTGTGGTGTGACACGACCCCACACTCTGGTGTGACACGACCCCACACACTGTGGTGTGACACGACCCCCCACACTGTGTGTGACACGACCCCCACACTGTGGTGTGACACGACCCCCAACCTGTGGTGTGACACGACCCCCACACTGTGGTGTGACACGACCCCCACACACTGTGGTGTGACACGACCCCACACACTGTGGTGTGACACGACCCCCACACTGTGGTGTGACACGCCCACACACTGTGGTGTGACACGACCCCACACACTGTGGGTGTGACACGACCCCCACACACTGTGGTGTGACACGACCCCCACACTGTGGTGTGACACGACCCCAACACTCTGTGGTGTGACACGACCCCCACACTCTGGTGTGACACGACCCCCACACTGTGGTGTGACACGACCCCCC